>JALIGW010000006.1:55815050-55980050 GCA_023053685.1 Diadophis punctatus similis | reverse complement strand
ACAAGACCTCCCCGAAAATAAGGCCAAGTGCTTATTTCGGGATTCAAAAAAATGTAAGACGGGGTCTTATTTTCGGGGAAACACATTACCATTTTAATGCAGCTTTCTACTATCTGATTCCGGAGAAGATCATTATGTGTTAAATAAATAAGAAGTTAAGAGTAGTATTATATGCAATTTGTATAGGAGGTTGGATGGCCCTTAAATTAGTAGTTGTTGATTGTCCTAGTCTCATTACCAATCCAGGTTCCAACTTTCTGTCCGATAGACTTATCACCATATTCTAGCAATGTAAGTTCAGGGATAGCTACTCTATACCGCAGCAACAAGTTTTATAACCCCTTCAGCATTGCAAAAGGAGGTTGCATTTTTTTTCTTCAAGCCAAAGTGAGGGGGAAAACAAACATGCCCAACTATGATCAAGATTGGTGCCATGATAGGCAAGTTTAGGGAAAGACTTCTATCTTCGACCAATGTTTACCACCACCCTTGGTGTGACATCTGGGAATCCCTAGAAGTATACAGTAGTCTAGAGAAATTTTTGATCTCCGAGAATCATAGATTAGTTAATTGAGCTTATCAGTTTCATGAAAAGACAGACTGATTGAGGAAATTAGCTTAACTCTATGCAAAATGAAATCTGTTTAAGACTAAATCTGACTACCCTGGAATTAGTTGACTGAATCAGTTTTTTTCTTTTTTATACTTTTCCACAACACATTAACTCCTTCCTATAGATCCAATAAAGGGATGCGGTGGCTCAGTGGCTAAGACGCTGAACTTGTCGATCAAAAGGTCGGCAGTTCAGCAGTTCGAATCCCTAGTGCCGTGTAATGGGGTGAGCTCCCGTTACTTGTCCCAGCTTCTGCCAACCTAGCAGTTCGAAAGCATGTAAAAAATGCAAGTAGAAAAATAGGGACCACCTTTGGTGGGAAGGTAACAGCGTTCCGTGCGCCTTTGGCGTTTAGTCATGCTGGCCACATGACCACGGAGACGTCTTCGGACAGTGCTGGTTCTTCGGCTTTGAAACGGAGATTAGCACCGCCCCCTAGAGTCGGGAACGACTAGCACATATGTGCGAGGTGAACCTTTACCTTTACCTATAGATCCAAATCCTTTGAGCTACTTTTTCTGTGGCCTTTGCCACACAATTCTTCAGTGATATTTTATTGTATTCTGCTCAGTGTCCCTGTCTAAGGGAGATTGGCAGTTCTTAAATATGATAAACAAACAAACAAACAACTGGAACTTTATATAAGTAGATATAGCATACTGTATATCTATGCACATGCTATCACTGTACTGTATGATGCTAAAGATCAATTGAACTTCAAAGATGTGTGACAGATACATATCAAGAAGATGAATAATGCAGGCTATACTAGAACCATCCATTTTTTGGCAGAAGCTAGTGGTAAACGTTAATTTGTAAGGATGGAAAAAAGGAAATAGGGGTTAATTCCACTTAAGGAGAACTGAATGGCTTCCACATTAGCTTTGCTTGTTGGAAGCTGACAAAGGCCACAAATGCTAATATGTCTGGAGATGCTATGATGGCCAGAACTATGAGGACTAGTCATAAAAACCACTCATTCAGTGCCATTGCAAGTTTAAACTTTTGCTGAACAAGTAGCCATTAAATGAGAATTATCTATATCTGTAGAGCAGCAAATTATTCAGATGCTACATTGTAATGGTCTAAGTATCCTTAAAGACTGCTTCCAAAAGGACACTAAATCTCATGAACTCACATGTTTATAAATATAAATATAAATATAAATATAAATAATATAAATATAAATAATATAAAGATAAAGATAAAGATAAAGATAAAGATAAAGATAAAGATAAAGATAAAGATAAAGATAAAGATAAAGATAAAGATATATATATCTTTATATATATAAAGATATATATATCTTTATATATATATAGATAAAGATATATATAAAGAGAGAGAGAGAGAGAGAGAGAGAGAGAGAGAGAGAGAGAGAGAGAGAGAGAGAGAGAGAGAGAGAGAGATCTGAGATTTTATAGAAGTGAGTTTTCTCCACAGAAGAGATTTCATAGTTCGCACAGAAGTTTATCATAATCTTATAAGATTCAATAATGCCTACCTTCTGTAGGAACCATATTGCCACTCTCTGTTGTGAGGAAAGTTTTTGATGATTTTTTTTTTAGTTAAAGGCTGCATTCTTCTGAGCTAGTAGTCAAAATGTACACATCACTCTCCAGCCCTCATGCATTCATATGGAAGGTCTGAAAGATACCACTAGAGCAGGGGTGGGTTCCACTTACCTTCACCACCGGTTCGCATCGCAACGTCCCCTCGTGCAATTTGACTTCCGCGCATGCTCAGAAGCAGGAATGAGCCCGAAAGACAGCTGAGGAGCTGATCAGCTGTGCTTCAGGCAAAGAAATAAAGGTCAGAATTCACACGCGGGTGGGTGGGAGGGCTCCTTTTCAAGCCACGGAAGGGGAAAAATTAGCACACACAAAAAAAGATGGCGGTGCACACGGACCGGCACCGACAGTGACATCACTAGCAGGTCACTACCAGTTCGGGCGATCTGGTCCGAACCGGGAGGAACCCACCCCTGCACTAGAGATATACAATCGCTTGAATGCAAGCATGGATTATTTTTAAACATCTCACCTTCTGTTCCTATTCCTCCTGACTTTGGCCTTGATCCATGCATGGAAGTTCTCAGTAATCAAGTTTTCCCAAAGATCGGCTTGCAACAGCATCTGACATTGTGTTCAAGGAAAAGTAACCTCAAATGTGTATATTATATTACATCAGCCCAGGGCCCAGATTATTGAGTCTCAAAGCCATAACAAGTGTGTTGTATTTGTTTTTATTCAACTTTGCTCTGGAAAATTATGGATAAGGAAAACTTAAAACACGATCCCTTTCAATTGTCTTTGTCGTTAAGAATTATTCCTAGGATTATACCATGCTGTCGCTCAAGGAATACAGTATAATCCTATCATTACTATTTTTTTTTGCAGGCAATACCTAACAAAATATGAAAGTCTCCCTTCTGGAAAGCCGTACGTCTCTCGGAAAAGAAAAGTGAGCTTGGTGGCAGGTTCTGAATATCCCCTTCACCAAGAAAATTCCCACATGTGCAGGGAAGTTTTCAGTGACGAAGCCGATTTTTCTGAAACTTGGTTTTGAAATAGGCACCTGATCTTGCATTTCACCAAAAACCTAGCTGATTCCGGCTTCACGTTCTGCTACCTTCGTATAGGGCCTAAACCTGTAATTTACAAGTCTGTGAGAACTTTGTTGTATCGAACTTTAAGAAGCCCAGGATTGAGTCTTGTGCACTGTGTTTACATATTTACATATATTTAAAAGATTTATTTTGGGTTTTGTTTGTAACATGTTAGGAGTACAACTTATTTCAAATCCAGATGTTCACTGAAGATCATTAGAGGTGATAGGACATAATTCTGCTTGGATCTCTTAAGAACATTTTCTGTTGTTTAAGAGGAAAAATAACCTGGGGGTGAGATACTTGATGGAACTGAAGTTTTAATCAGTTCCTCACTGTCTTCTGTAATTTAAAATCACTCCCTACACCCCATTCAAAATTGTTAGCCTTCGACAGAAAAAAACAAATAATACTGTATGTGTTGTTTTACCTCTCTGTAACTTACAGCGATTTCAACAGCCATTTCAGTGACTTAATTGGAGTAATTTTAGAGCTGCTAGTATATTTTCTCTTAGGGTCACAGGGTTCACTGCGGAGCTTATATAATTCTTGACTGCAAACTTTTCTAGTTTTCCACGCTAGGGAAATTCCTTCAGAAAGCTATGCATTTTAGGCAAGATTGCAAAGAAATATGTCCGGGGAAATGTGCACTACATTTCATTGTAAATACATACAAATTAAAATGCAAATTTTAGTGTAAAATTTTAAAAATAACTATCAAATTTGATAACAACAGAAACTGGGGAAAAATGCTTTACAGTGAGAAAGAAACTGAAATTTGAAACATTTAAACAACAAAAGAAAAAAGCTGCAATAAATCCAATCAGAAGTTTCCTTTTCTCATATTTATTTTCTTTAAGGATTAATATCATTTGGTGTTAGAAGTCAAACACAGCAAATATGTATTGTTTCTTAAACCATACAAAATCTATGTTCATTATGAGAGTTCTTGAAAATTACTCAATAAAACAAACACAATTTAAACATAGATTTAGGTTGCCCTTCTCAGCTATTTTACACTCAGTTTTGAGAAATCATAACTTTAATGGAACCATTAAAAAGTGGCTGCTGATAAAAAATATATAAATCATCTTTGCTAAAATTGCTTGAAGAATTATTAGTACAATCCAACCAAGATGTGTTCTTTTTGCAAGTCTTAATACAGGGTGTAGATATGTTTCTAGAAGTCTCATTCATCTTAATGGTTTCAGCAGATGGTTTTTTAACTAGAATATATTTTAGATACTATTTACCTGTTAAAGAATAATTATAATTTTTCAGAAGTATTCAGCTAATCTTGCTCATTAGTAAATGCATTTTAAGATTGCAGCTAAGATTTAAGTTAACAACTCATGTGTTCATAATTTATCTTTATTTTAACTTTTATATGCATATGTTCTATTTGAAAAGAGGGTGGGAAGACAGTAGAGTTGAGAACATTAATTTTCCTCCCTCTAAGTCAAAACCTAACTCCAGTGTAAACAAACATAATCCATGATGGTGCTTTGCCAATATCTTATATGCTGCAAGTAACAATGTGATGGTCATTCATCACAAAACTAGAACAGAAACCAGGAGAAAATCAGAGATCAAGAACAGAATGTTTTTTCCCACTCTTTCTTAGTTTATTATGGCTTTATAGTAATCTTTTCCATATGCTAGGTTGGAAATTGATGCCTATACCACTGTATGATGTAAGGACGTGTAATTTTTTGACTTGACTGGAAAATGTCCCCTCCCTTGTTTGAGAAGTACAAAATATAATTAGCTTTAAATTAATCCATCTTTGTAATGGAAAAAAATGTTGTGGCTTCCTTCCCCCCACCCATTTTCTAATAAAAGTACCTTATGTGGAATTGCCCTCAAATACTCATTTCAAAACTGATAGTATAATGAGTAAAAAAAGAGAGTCTCTGAATTGAGGAGTGCTTAGACATTCAGGGAGTAGCTAAAGATGACTAGACCCCACTAACAATACAGTTTCCTCTCATCTGGTGTATATATTGTCTTAGTACAGATTTTCTGTTTTGCTATTTTGGTTTGTTTGTAACTACGAGGGTGAGTCAAAACGTAATGCCATTTTCTTTAGGACAGGTATAATTACCAACACAGGAACATGTAGCATACATCAAAATGAAGCTGGTCCTCTGTGGATCACATCCCTACTTCTCAACATAGTCACCGTTTCTCTCAATTCTCACCTTCGAATGAGAGCATGTATCCCTGTCTTGTAAAATTTTGTTGACTGTTCTTTGAGCCACTTCTTCACTGCAGTTTTCACTTCCTCGTCACTGGAATAATGTTTGCCTCTCAAACCCTCTTTTATGGGGCCAACCCACCTGCATACATTGCTATAATCTAAAATATTGTCCTCAAACACATTTTGTAATCGTCTGTGAATGTTCACAGGGGTTTCCCCCTCAGCAACAAGGAATTCAATCACTGCTCTTTGTTTTTGACGCAACTCTAAGGGGGCAGCCATTTTGAATTTTCCTTGCGAGTCTACAAACCTGAAAAGTAAGAACCAAAATATTTCAGAACGTAAATGATATAATCATTTATAACTGGGGAAAATTCCAGGTATTTTTATCAAAAACTTCACCTGAAATAAAGAAAATGGCATTACTTTTTGACTCACCCTTGTAAAAAAAAAATGTGCTCCAGTACTGTTACTGTTTTTTCTTCCAAAGTCTTGAATGGTTTTGGAGCTTTGTAACTTGAGTTCATACAACAAGCTATGTTCTAGATCTAGATTAACAAAAGAACAGTTTATATAATGCCTCTCCAAATTAAATCATATTATGGCTTAATATGATGGTCCAGCTCATATAACATGTTAAGTCACTGATGAGTTTCTTATAACATGCAGACCTACAAATTTATCACCCCTTTTTAATCTAAATTAGCATGCTGAGCAAATCCAGCCTATAAAGATTAAACTGCCCAGTATAACAGGTGCAGTCAAACTTTCATAGGTAGCAAAGGAGGAATTTTGATAGATAGGACTACAATGAGCAGAGAACATCATGTAAATCACTAGGGCTAGATTTTTAAGAGGGGAGAAAGGATAGAATTTTTAATGTTGTAGACTTTGCCACATAATAAGAGTCTTAAACTGTAAGAAGTAATTTTAGTCTGTTTCATACCTATACACAGACTTACGCCAGTTTCAGTTGGAAACTGCCAAATTTTCATCTCAAGAGTTCAGGTGCTCAGAAAAGAATGGTTTAGTGCTATGGACAGGTTGTAGACCATACATTGCTTCCTCCTACTGTGTTTTAAATCCCTGTTCTGCTATGAAGATCAGTTTAAGTCGATGCTGAGGGCATGGGAAATGGCCTTCCACAAATGTAGCGGCATAGCCAGTAAGACATAGTCATAACCACTATTAAGCATTTTTGTTCTACTGAGTGTTTTAGCTTGCCCGTAGTTGGCATACCTTACCAGAGTATCTGGGCATGTCTTCCTACTAGATCTGTTCCATTTTAGCCATTAAAACCATATGATCAGTGTTGTAGTTATTGGAAAGATTCTAGAAAAAAACATTCGTAAGCATGCTGTATATATAGCCTCTTCTCTGCAGGTGCTGTGTTTATCTATTTGGTAAACAGTAAGTATAGAATATTGAAATAATAGAAGCAGATCTACACTCTGTTTACATATGCATTTGGTGGATTTAGTTAAAGTTGTAGGATTGCATTTTATGCCTTACCTTCTTGAAAACCAATTTCTCACATCAGGGTTTTGCAAGTTCCTAACTAGGTATTAGGAAAGCTTAGAATTTGTTTTTAGCAAACTTAGATATTTTCTTCCCACGTAATTATCAAACACTCCACTGGCCAAATTATTCAGAAGTGACTGAATGTTTTTATTGCTACTGTGTAATAATAATAAATATATATCTGATCCACCCAAAATATTGAAGCTTTTATTTAATAAGTGTGATTTAATTTACATTATTTATATTTGCTATATACGTTGGCCACAAGATTTCAGATTATTTAAAAATAAGAGCACTGGACTTTGATCAGTGAGATGGGTTTGATCTCCACATAGTGACAAAGTTCACTAAGCAATATAGGATAACATTACGGAGTTCTTATGATGATGAGGACCACAGAAGTTAGAGCAATAGTATTATGCATACACTTTTTATTGGTTACATAAGCAACACATCTCTTGATTGATCATCTAAATATTACTGTGTTTTTAGAGGCATCAAACTGATGTTGGTCTTCATTTCATGTTGTGCTTTACTGCATTTCCTTGAATATAAAGCAGTGAAATAAATGAATGAAACCATTCTCAATGGATGGCTTAATGCTACCGGTAACACAGGCCTGCATGGAGCTGTTAAATTTGGGCATTGGCATTAATTATGCCTAAAGGTCAGTTCAACAGGTTGATGATTTTATGCTTTTTGATATCTGTTTCAAGGTATTCTATTCATTTGGGAACTATGAAATAAATAGGAAAAATGTTACCCTTTTGCTTCTCATTATTTTGTGCAGGCTTTGTTTTATGTTGTGTTTGTTTTTCAGTAAGTATACTAGGAAAGGACAATCTGGAAATAAGAGGCAAGAGCTGTCCTTACTATCTACCACTTAAAAAGAAAGAAACTTTGTGGCTAATTCATTGCTAGCGATACAGAAACTGAATTTGACAACTCCAGTTTTGAGTGTGAAATGCCCGTTTAATATGAAAAATACTTCTTGTAAATTCAAAATAGCTGTGGGGCATTTTTAAGTGTTTGGAAGAGTTACATTTGATCATCTTTTTTGAGCTCAAAGTATTTCCAAGAACCTCAAAAGGAGCCTGTTCTAAATTTGAGGCAAGTGTTCAAGCTTTGCAGCTTGTTTTGTGCTCAACAGAGAGCCTTTGCAAATCTTTGTTTATCCATAAGCCACTTCACCTTCTGCATTATTGCAACATATATCTTTCAATGACCTGTAAAAGATCTTAAGACCTTTGGAGGTTCAAGAGAACCTCACCAGCCTAGTGCAACTGCCCTTTGAAAGGATAGCACAAGTATCAACTAGGTATGTGTTCTTTTCAGAAAATAGAATAAATTACAATTCTTAATTACACAATTCATTCCTTGGCACTCATTTCTCACTTTTGTGGTTTCTTTATCTATTCTGCCTTCATTAAGGGTGTGGCAGTATAGAACTTAGAGGATGGCATTGTGTTAACAAATAGTCAATATTTTAAGAAATGGAGAATAATGTTAGTGTCTTTTTTTTTTTTAAGAATAATATTTATTGAGTTTTCCTTTAAAAACATAACAATTAAATACACACAACAACAAAAATAAACACAAAAAAAAACAAATACAAAAACTGTAGAAACACTACAGTAAACAAATAACATACGCAGTCGACTACAAACATAACACCGACTAATACAAACCATAAAAGTGATATCCTGCTTCTTTGACAGCCTATTAGCTACTACTACTAGTCTTTATACACTCGATTATATATTATATCTGTATTTATACATTATAAATCTTTCTACAGCTAATTTACCCAATTCATCCTGCTGTTTGCAAACATTATTTCAGTCAGAAAGTGAGATAAAGTATCATAATATATGAAATAAGCTACAGTTTGTTATATCATTGCAAGAAGTTATACTATAATAGATTTCTGTATTTTTTTTGTCCAAGCCAATTATACCATCTATCCCAGGTTTTATAAAAATCTGTCTCTTCTTTGTCCTGAATTTCCATCGTTAACTTGCACATCTCTGCTACTTCCAAAATTTTATTGACCACAGTTATCATTGTTGGTATTGAGTCCAATTTCCAAGTTTGTGCGTAAGTAATTCTAGCGGCTGTAGTAATGTGTAATATTAAATATCTATCTTGTTCATCAAATTTTCCCCTAAATATGCCTAGTAAGAATAATTCTGGTTTTAATTCAAGACTTCGTGCTATAATTTGTTCTATTATAGTTTTAACCTTATTCCAAAATATTCTCACCTGGGGGCAAGTCCACCAAAGGTGGTAGTATGTTCCATTTTCTATTTTACACTTCCAGCATTTAGGAGATAATTTGGTAAACATTTTTGCCAGTCGGGCCGGAGGGAGATGCCATCTATAAAACATTTTATAGATGTTCTCTTTATAAGGTATTGCCAAGGTTAATTTGTAGTTCTGTTCCCAAATTTTGTCCCATTCAGAAAGATGTATATTATACCCAAAGTTTTGGGCCCAAGCTATCATTGATCCTTTAACAGTTTCTTCAAACAATTTATATTCTAACAGATAGCTATATAATTTCGATAATATTTTTCCATCAGTACCTAATAATATTTTATCTAGGCCATTCATATTTTGGAAACCAAGTTGTTTATCTTTACTATATCTAGATTGGACCTGCAGATAGTGCCACCAATCTAGTTGTATACCGGACTCATTAAGATCTTGTTTCATTTTAAGATTATCATAATCATCCAATACTTGTTGGTAGGTTATTACTGTCTTATCACTTAATAAATTTGGGTAAATAACCGCTTCCATTGGGGAGATCCATTTTGGGAGCTTTATATAATGTTGTTTTTGAATCTTAGTCCAGCTTTCTAAGAGAGGTCCTCTTATTTGATGGCGGTGAAAATACGAATGTGTAGTATGTTTCCCATCTGCCAAAAATGCATGCCAACCTATCTGTAGGTCGTAGCCCTCTATTGTTAAAATTCGTTTGTTTCTTAATAATATCCAATCTTTAATCCAGATTAGGTTGGCAGCTTGTTGATACACCTCCCAATCAGGTAATCCAAATCCGCCTCTTCTTCTACTATCCTGTAGGAGTTTTGTTTTAATTCTTGCTTTTTTCTTTGACCAGATGAATTTATGTATAATTCTATTTAATGTTACAAAAAACTCTTTTTTAAGTTTTACCGGAGCAATTTGGAATAAAAATAAAATTTTGGGGAGTATATTCATTTTAATGGTTGCAATTTTACCCATAAAAGATAACTGCAGTTTTGACCAATTTTCTAAATCTTTTTTAATTTCTTTAATTAATTTTGAATAGTTGTCTTCTTTTATTGTTGTACATTTAGCGGTTAACCACAATCCCAAATATTTTACCTTTTTAACAGTTTTAATTCCTAATATTTTTTCCAGGTTGTCCTTTTGTTTTGCCGTTAAATTTTTAGTTATTACTTTTGTTTTTTCCTTATTTATCCTTAAACCTGCAATCTTTCATATTTTTCAATTTCTTCTAACAGTTTTGGTCCCGTTTCAATTGGATTTTCCAAAATAATAACCATGTCATCGGCAAAGGCCTGGGTTTTGTATTCCTCTTTTTTTATTTTCACTCCTTTTATTTCCTGATTAGTTCTAATTTCTCTTAAAAGTATCTCCAATGCCAAAATGAATATTAATGGGGCTAAGGGGCAGCCTTGTCGAACTCCTTTACTTATATTTATTTTCTCTGTTACTTCGTTATTAAATATTATTCTAGCTGTTTGTTCATTATAAATTGCTTTGATTAGTCCCGTAAATTTATTCCCTAGTTCCATTTTTTCAAATAAAGTTGTGAAGAACTTCCAATAAAGATTATCAAACGCCTTCTGGGCGTCAATAAATATTAATGCTGCCTGGCTTTCAATATGCTGATCGTAATATTCAAGAACATTAAGTATTATTCTTGTGTTATATCTTATTTGCCTATTTGGCAAAAAACCATTTTGATCTGTATGTATTATTTTATTGAGAATCTTTTTTAATCTTTCCGCAATGATCGTAGCCAATATTTTATAATCAGTATTCAAAAGTGATATAGGCCTGTAATTCTGAATTTGTTGTCTGTTTGTATCTTCTTTCGGGATTAAGGTTATGTATGCTTCCTTCCAAGTATCCGGACTTTTTGCTCCCATTAAAGCCTCATTATATACCTCCAACATTATTAATTCCAAAGAGGTCTGTAATTTTTTATAAATTTCAGATGGAATACCATCTGGCCCTGGAGATTTATTATTATTTTGTTTACTTATAGCTGTTCTTAATTCTGTTATTGTTATTTTATTGTTTAGTATGGACTTATCTTCCTCCGAAACGACTGGCAGATTCTTGTCTTTCAGATATTCCTTAATCTCCGTCTCTTCAATTTTCTCTTGTTTGTAAAGTTCTGTATAGAATCTTTGTATTATGTTCTTTTTCTCTATCATGCTGGTTCGAATTTCTCCTGAATCATCTATTAATGCATCAATTACTCTATCCGCTTTCTCCTTCCTGAGTTTGTAGGCTAACCACCTACCTGGTTTATTGCCAAATTCAAATAAGTTTTGTTTTGCTATTTTAATATCTCGTGCTAATTCTTCCTGGGTAATGAGTTTAAGTTCATGTTTTAATATTGTTATCTCTTCTGCAGTTTTTGTATCATTTGGATTATTTTGTAGGACTTTTTCTGATTTGTTTATTTCACCGATTAATTTATTACGTTTGTCCCTTTTCTTTTTATTACGGTTGGCAAGGTATGCGATAGATAAGCCCCTAATATATGCCTTTGTTGTATCCCATAGGATTTGTGTTGTAGTATGTTCCTGTGTATTGGCCTGGAAGAAATATTTCAGCTCTTTTTCCATCATTTCTATATATGCTTGCTCTTTAACTACTCTTTGGTCAAGGGTCCATCTTACTTTCGTTTTCTTAATTTTCCCTTTCCACTTAATTTTAATCGGATTATGATCCGCCCACATATTTGGTTCTATTTCTATTTCGCTTACTTCTGTTATTAACTCCATATTCATCCAGGCCATATCAATCCTTGACCACGACCTATGGGGATACGAAAAAAATGTATATTGTTTTCCCTCTGGATTTAAGTAACGCCAGCCATCAATCAGATTAAATTCAGTTTTCATGTCTACAAATGTTTTAGGAAGTAATCCCCTTGCTTTTTTCCTGTTATTACTTTTATAATCTTTTTTCCTATCAGATATGGCATTATAGTCACCAATAATACATAAGTTTTCCCACTGTATTTTATCTAATTGTTCATGCAAATTCGCATAAAAAGTGGTTTGTTAGTGTCTTTTTAGTTCTCCTTGGCGAAGAGATGGTGAATCTTAATTGATCTGTATATGAGTCTATTCTTTATTTTACATAACAATATTTGTTATAATTTTTTCCTTGCATTACAAATTAATAGATTTCTAATTCAATATTTTTAAATAATCCAGGCAGAATACTGAGAGGTTGTTTATAATATTGTTTACTGAAAAATACATTTTATTTGTTATAACATTCAAAAAATATACAAATCCTTGCTTATTTGCTTAAAAAGGTTGCTTCTTAAAGGACAGTTTATGATATATTCTTGCAATCCTCATACAATTATATCTTTGCTATGTGCAATACATATGTAGTGCAATTCCCAGACCATCGTAGCTAGGTTGGCTGTCTTTCAATTCTAGCAGTCTGTAAGAGGATCACTTCAGATTTCAGTCAAGAACTTGCTATAGGGTCATCTATGTTGAAAGCAGCATAGTCATTTTCTTCCAGATAGTTTTCCTTAGACATTGCACAAGTAGCACTATTTTATTAAAACAATCTTCAAATGCACTCTGCCCTTCATGTTTTATTCAACTGCATTCATTTCAAACATTCAACCAACCATCTCTTTCGTAACCATTGTTCTTTCTTTATCTTACCATTCTTAAATTCCTTTACACCGACCCTCTTTTTATCCAGAAATAGGAGGAAAACCACACCACCATCCTCATCCAGTTTGAAAAAGCATTTTAGAATTACTAAGTTCTAATAAGCTAATTTACCTCTTGGGCAGCCAAAATGTTGGTGCCATTGCAACCGAAAAAGGAGTAATACCTTGGCCAGCCAATTCATACAGCAAAGGCATTTTTCAGTCTAAACAAAAATTATCAAAGGAGAATTTAATACTTGAAGAAGTAATGCTGTAAAAGTCAATCTCGGGTAGAAATGTTCAACAAAACATTTCAGGTTTGAAACTACAATATAGGTAGTCCTCAACTTACAACTATATGTTTACTGACTGTTCAAAGTTACAATGGCACTAAAAAATAATTTATGATCATTTTTCACATGACTGTTGCAGCCACATGATAAAAATTTGGACGCGTGGCAACAGTCATGCATTTATGACAGTTGTAGTGTCCTGGAGTCACGTAATCATATTTTCTGACCTTCTGTCAAGCAAAGTCAATGGGGAAGCCAGATTCACTTAAAAACTGTGCTACTAATTTAACAATTCCAGTGATTCACTTAACAACTGTGGCAAAGGTCATAAAATGGGACAAAACTTAACTATCTTGCTTATTAACAGAAACTTTGACCTCAGTTCTGGTCAGAGACTACCTGAAGCCAGTGAAATTGATAGAACTTGTTTTTAGACTGCATTGTGAAAAAGATCCTAACACTTAATTGATGCCTAAATAATATGATTGAGATTTTGTATTTCTGTAGTAACAAACAATGTGAAATACATGTTATACAAAAATGTCAGTTTCTTAATTCTACACAGTTATAAACAGAACTGTAACCTAATTTGACTTATTTATATGCTCAAATCCAAAACTGACTATCTCTTTATGAAAATATTGCTTTATGTTACGTTGATGCCAAGACATTGTTTAAGAAAAATAAGATTTTAAAATTTGGTTGTATTTATGAGCTAGGTTGAACAAGAAGATACCTACGAATTGCTACAAAGCCTACATATAATAGCACCAAGCAAATATAAATATTTGCAGAATTGCTTTGGTGACTAATTTCTTTCTCACAGTTCTTTCCAGTTTGGATACAAAATATATTTAATACATCAGAATTATTAATTTATCCTATAGTATATGAAATTACATTCTGTACCTTAGTAATATCTTATTTACAAGCAGGTCAACTCAAAGTCAATCTTTTCAGTCAGATTTTTAAAGTTGCATATAAATGAATGATGGGAGAATGAAGTTTCCTTCAAGTAAAATAGTTGCAATTATCCTTCACTGAAAAGGGTGGAAACTTGTGAATGAAAAATCTGACACTAAAAATATGTTTCTTCTCAGATAAATGCCATTGCAATGGTCTTATGGTTTTAACATAATATAAGGTTACACTCCAGGGAAGAAATGGTGTACTGCAGATGTTTCCGCAAAAAGAACTGATGACTGCAATGGAATGAAGACCAGGTCTCTGAAACATTTTTGGATGAGGAAAGGGCTTGAGATTGCCCCCAAGTATTTCAGACAGCTGCTCATCACAAGGAATCCATAAGATAGTGATCTTCTATGGGTTTAGAGCTTTGGGAGACAAGTCAAACCATGGTGGTATCCAGTGGTGGGTTTCAAATTTTTTTACTACCAGTTCTGCGGGTGTGGCTTGATAGGTGTGGCATGGCTTGGTGGGCGTGGCTTGGTGGATGTGGCAAGGGAAGGATACTGTACGATCTTCATTCCCATCCCACTCTAGGGGAAGGATACTGCAAAATCTCCATTCCCACCCCACTCCAGGGAAAGGTTACTGCAAAATTCCCATTTCCTCCCAATCAACTGAGACTCAGGAGGCAGAGAATAGATGGGGGCGGGGCCAGTCAGAGGTGGTATTTACCGGTTCTCCAAACTACTCAAAATTTCCGCTACCGGTTCTTCGAACTGCTCAAAATTTCCACTACCGGTTCTCCAGAATTGGTCAGAACCTGCTGAAACCCGGTTCTGGTGGTGCCTTTGAAACATTATCGGAAATTGCTTCTTAACTGCTATTCAGCTATTAGAAACCTTTGGATTGACAAGTTTTACTGCAACAGATGAGTTTCTGTCAATTCTTAGTGAAAGAAGTTTTAATTACAAGTTTAAGAACTTAAACAAATTTTTAAAAATAAACATCAAAAGGATGATTAAAACTATGATTTTTGAAAGTTACAACTGGGCTAAATTTGAAATAAGACTATGTTGAAAAGATATTATACAAGAGGAACAAGTTCTAGTTAATAAGTGAAGACTGAGATGAAAGTGGACTTTAAAATGATAGGCTACAAGAATGACATAGAAAAGATGTTACACTGGTCATACAAAAGAAACCAGCTGATGTCCTAATAACTAAAAGAGACATACAAGCAACAAACCAAGAGAATGACCTGGATATTTTTCTGTATCAAAACAAGCTTGCTAAAGTTTTGAAGAATTTTATGAAAAGGGACAAAGAAAAAGAAGTCAACTTCCAGTACATTATTTGAAGAGACTCTAGATTAAGACTGTTAGAAGTAAAAGGAATATAAAGTTGGTTTATTTGATCAATCTTGGTCAAATTAAAACAGATATGTTATTATCTCTGATAACCCTTAATGGACTTTTGCTGACATCAAGGCTTTAACAATTTGTCTGTAGAAAATTAATGGGATTGGGAAGAATAAATAATTTGCTGTATTTTAAAAGAAGGTAATAAGTTATTAAATTGTTTATACTTCTTGTGAAGGTGGTAAGCAACTTCCTTATATATTTCTTTTTCTTTCCTATACTCATTTTTCCTATTTCTTCCTTTTTCTTTCTTTTTAGCACCTTTTACTCTTTCTTTTTTACTTTTCTATTTTTCAGTTTGCGTTAGTTTTTCCTGTTGCAATGGTAAGCTTTAATAAAATTATTAAATTAGTGGAAGTTTATAGAATTAATTCTCTTTGAAATCATGAAAATACTTGTTTTTAATAATAACTGATGCAAATAACTACTGATTCTACAATAAGGAACTCATTTGCATATTAGGTAACATAAGCTGAAATCTATTTGAAATGCTGGAGCACTTTCTTCTTTGGCACTGTTCTGAAGAGTTTTGCCCTGAGAAAAGATGTTTATAGATATCTCTTCAAAATTTAAAAATAGTGTATACCTTGTCATCATTTTTAGTAGACATAAATTTATGTTATAAAAAGCACTTATTTGATTATTGAGTCCTGTTATCATACTGATTCCACAATGCTGCCTGCTAAACAGTGAAAGATGAGGAAAAAAATGCACCATATGAAACATGAGGTAAATGTGAATGACAAATTATGGAGAAAGAAAAGGGAGTACCTGACACAAATTGCTCTTTTGGTGATGGCCCTCTTTTCAAATAAAATGTAATTTCACTCTGATTTTCAAGTACACTGGATAAAAATATAACCCTGAGCATCTATCAATACAATTGGAGCTCTAACCATTCACTGTGTACTAAAATGTTTGTGTTAAGATATACATGCGGATGAAAAGTTACATCTTGTAAACTACAGATTGAAACTTCATTGTGAGCACCAAGATGAAAAAAATCATGCTATTATTACTTGTGTTTCTATGTGGATATAACGGAGATAATTTTGCACACATACTGTCTGGCAGTCTGAAAATAGTACATGAAGTTGCTTATGCAACACACACATTTCAGGAGAAACATAAGCAGAGCAGTTGGGCAGTACTATTAAAACAATACTGTATATTCATTTTTTCTTAAAAAGCAATTAATTTGAAAACAAAATACAAACCAGAAAAATAAACATGTGAATCTCAAAACAATTGTCTTATTTTCGTATTACATTATTTCATTCTTCAGATAATTGTTTTTTTCATATAAAGCTACTACAAATTGAAATAGCCCATGTTAAATCACCTTGAAGGAGATCTGAATAAGCATCATATTTAATAAGACAGATACTTAGAGCTTTTTCATACATTCCACAGAAAGTACCGTATATGCATTAAAATGACAACAACTATAAGAAACCTCCTGTGCATGAATCCAATTTTTAAGCTGAATTGCATGTTTAATTTTTATGCAGTAGGAACATAACATTTACTATCAAGCAAACTGAGCTTAAATCAGCGTGGAGAAGATTTAAATAATAATATGGATATAGGGAATTACAAATGAATCAGAACTATGGAAATGACTTAAGTGGCTTTTGTGTGTGTAAAAGCTTTAGTAGAAATGTGTTTTAAAAAATAGGATGGTCCATCTAGTCTTCCGTTTTCAAAATGTTAAACTCATGTTTTTAAAACAGGGCTAGAATCAAGACTATTACTATATGTGATTAAGCCACACTGAACTGAATTCTGGCCCAAAACCACAAAAAACTTTCAGTAAAATAGTATGGGAGAAAAAAATAAGACTTGTTCTTAGGATACTGTGGCTTATTTATTCTGGCTCCACACTTGAGTTTAGCTATTGACTATTTAGTCTAAGAATTTGATCTACTAACCTATGGCACTCTACTGATGAACTGCCAGCCACAGGAAACTGTAAGATAACTGGAATCTGTATACTATGTGGGTCATGTGCCACATAACACCCACTGGTATAGTTGTGGGTAGCAGCAGGGTTTGCAACAGGGGAGGGTTGCTAGCTTACTGATGCCGGTACACTGCGCGTGCATCTCCACGTTTTGGGCGGGCGCGCGCTTGCTATGTGCGCGCGCCTCTCGTGTGATTTTGCTTCTGCGCCTGCAAAATCTTGTCAAAATCTTGCGAGGGGACGCGCGCGAGCGAGAGTTTGGCGAGATTTTGCTTCCGCACATGCGCAGAAGCAAAATCACCCAAAAATTCTCAGAAAAAGATGGCGATGCGCGCAACGGACCGGCGGAGAGGGCTCCGGAGCGGTCACGTGCAAATTGCGCAATCAGCCGCTCCCTACCGGAGCTATGCACTGGACAGCTCCGGCAGGAACCCACCTCTGGTTTGCAACATACCTAGCCAGAAACATACTGAAAGGGAATAATCACTGCTTGGCCAAGAATATCTTAAAATTGATGCAACTAATACATTTTCCATTCGATTTGTAAAATTAAAAATTCCTGCTTCACCTATGGCATCTAAAAATACTTTACAGCTGTAATCAGATGTAGAACTTAAGATACAACACTGTGTTTTCAGGGCCTTCTGGGGACACACTAAAGATTTATATTTCATATTGTACCAGATATATTTTGGTACTTGTACCTTTTGTATTTAAACACAATTCTGAATTTGTTCAGGATTTCCCAATTGTAGTTAAGATTGTCACACCTGCACAAATAAATCTCCTATGAGAATTCTCCATTTTAAAAGCTCATTAAAATGTTCATTCTTTTCCCTTCAATGTTTCAAGAGGTATATTTTAAATTATAACTTGATGCCAAATGTTCATTAGTGGATTAGAATACTAACTGGAAATAGCTAAGTTAAAATCTCAAAGTACTTTCTAAAATAACTTTTTGAAATTCACATATTTGTAAAAAACAAAACAAACCTTCCCTCCCTAAAACTAATTCCTCATATAAAGAAGAAAAAAATGTGTCTTCTTTGAAATAATAACGAAACACAAGACACATACACAAAAGTGTTAACACTTTTTGGGGGAGCTGCATGACAATCACACAAGCACAATTTATTCTATATGGCGATGAAGTAATAAAAAAAAGTTTTGCCAGTTGAATGATTGCTTGCTCCACAATTATTGAAGGCACCAAGAAAGTGTAGTAACTTGTATCACTTTTCTAGATTTCTGATATTGAAACAAAAAAGTGCAGCTAAAGGACTCCTTTGAATATAATTTAAAGCAGCATTTAAACAGAATAAAGAACTATATTTTCAGTTATTTTTACAATCGGTTTTAAGGGGAAGCCATTAAATAAAATATATACGTTGTTAACTCTATTTCAATGAACTCTATAAATAATAGGAACTGAATCATATGCATGCATTTGGCAGTTAGCCCCCATAAAACAATAGGATTTAAATCCAAGTAAACATCCACAGAATTAGGCTTCATATTCAAAGGAACTTAAATAAAATAACCTAATTTTCAGTGGACCTTCAATACATTTAACTCAGGATTCACCCATCTTTTTTTGTTTCAAAAATATCCTACTCAGTTTTGTGCGGTGGGATTGCCCCCCACTCAAATTGCCTGAAATCTTGCAAGATCTGAAGATTTCTAAAATTTAGCACACTCTTTTTTGCCAGAAAAATCTTGCAGTCCCTCATATGATACTGCTGATGTTTCAGGGAATTCCGCAGAACTTGCAGGATTTGGGCATTTTTCAAAACTTTTTTGAGGACTGAAATACACTCTTGTAGGGCTAATGTTTGTTTGATAGCTATAGGTCCGTGGTGGCGAACCTATGGCACGCGTGGCAGAGGTGGCACGCGGAGCCATAGAAGCCGGCATGTGAGGGTTCCCACCGGCAAACCGGAAGTGCGAAAAAACACACTTCCGGTTTGCCGGTGTGCTGTTTTTTGCACTCCGGAGGGTTCAGGGAAGCTCCCTGAAGCTCCGGAATGCAAAAAACTACAAAACGGACAAACCGGAAGTGCACTTTTCCGCACTTCCGGTTTGTCTGTTTTGTAGTTTTTTGCATTCCGGAACTTCAGGGAGCTTCCCTGAACCCTCTGGAGTGCAAAAAACAGCATACCGGCAAACCAGAAGTGCGTTTTTTCGCATTTCCGGTTTGCCGGTTTCGTCGTTCCAGGCTCCGGTAAGCCTTTGTGCGAGGGTGGGGGTGTGTGCTCATGTGCAGGGGGCAGCATGGGGGGGTGTTGTGCGCAAGCGTGGGGGGGAGGGAATGGGTGTGGGCACGCGAGCACGCGCAAGCGTGCCCCCCCTCCCCTTTTTGGCACGCGAGCCGAAAAAGGTTCGCCACCACTGCTATAGGTGCTGTACAGCTATCCATAGCTGATTGGATTTAACCAACCTGGGGTTTAACTAGTTTGAACAAAACTCAAACTAGTTGACTCCATACCTATTATGTAATGAGATCCTAATTCAGCTGCTATTGAAGATTAAACCCAAATTAAAACTAACTTCAATGGGAACTACTTAAGCCTAACGGAATTGGATATTATTCTCAAATTCTGAATATATTTGAATATTTTAGCAAAACTAAGAAAAAAGAAATTTTTTACTTCTTTTACTTTTAGAGATGTTTTTCCCAAAATAATGGAGAGATATCAAAAGTGTATTAAAATAACTTTAAGAATAAACTGCACATACATATACGTAGTTATGTATAAAAACAACCATAAATCCACTTTTTTTTAAAACAGAGGAAGAGATTGGAGTAATAATTCAAGCTTTCCAAGCTATTTTAAAAATCCTGCAATAGGTATCTGCAAAGCTATACCAGCATCTTATTTCTTCACTCAAACTTGTTTTTTGTTTGAAAGCAATAAGGGCTCCTGCTTCTAAATATGCATTTGTAGGTAACTTGTACCCTGTTTTCCCCAAAATAAGACATCCCCTGATAATAAGCCCAATTGGGCTTTTGAGTGCATGGCAATAAGGCCAAGCACTTATTTCAGGGTTCAAAAAAATATAAGACAGGGTCTTATTTTCGGGGAAACACGGTAGTTAGCTGTGTATTGCACAGTACACTAATTACTAGTTTCTATATTTAAAAACCTACAAAAAATACCACAATTCAATCATTTATATTTGAATAATTAAATTTCTACATAGTTAAAAATGAGGAAACAGCTTATCCAAACATGAAAACAATGTAACACATGTTTTGCACAAAGCAATGCATGAGAAATACATCAGAGGAGAGCTATTTAAACAAAAATTTAGAATTACCAAGTACATTTCAAATTAAGGGAGACAAATTCTTGTTCTTTGTGCCTGTAGGATAAAGCATAAATACAGACATTAAATGTTTGATTTAACAAAATCGTTATATCAGTATGAGATGTTCTATGACCTTTCTTGAACTTTGAATTCATAACTTTAAGTAATTTCCTCACCTTCACTCTATCTTCATGATCCTTAGAATGGTTCATATTATGCTAAAGGTTGTCAGTTGCTATTTTATAGAAGAAAATTTCTATATAAAATTTAAGCAGATCCCTGGTATTATAATTTTTATACTTGACCTAATAGTTTTGTCAAACTCTATCATCATATAATTTAAAAACTTTATTTTAATGTTTCTGTTAAACATAAAAGTGCTTCTCAAAACCATAAATCTTAAAGCAAATTTAACACCATTGCTTCCAATTTCTGTCTCTATTTGTAAGACTTGCTGATGAAATACACATAACATGCACACATGGTAACTGTATTTTGCATGCTCCAATACTTTAAGAAAAGTAGTTTTAGGTGGCTGAGAAATGAAATAGTTGCTTATTTTGGCTGAGGATTCTGAATGCAATTTAAAATGAACAAAAAACTTTCCCTTGTATCTCTCCCCCCACCCCGCCCACCCGAAGTGCTCCAAAAATGGTGAAAGAGCCTTGTACTGGATTATATGTCCTGAGGTAGCAGAGAGGCAGTGCACCATGTGTTTTGTTTACTGCCATTATGGCATTCCTGCACTCCAGCTGCTATTCCTTCCTGCCACCCTACCTGGTCTCTCTCTTAGCCCAGTACATATCAAAATGAGACCCTGCTCTCTTGGGGGAAGTGCAAAGGCCTTCAAGGAAGGAACTACCTTATTTTTCGGAGTATAAGACGCACCTTTCCCCCCTTAAAAGAGGCTGAAAATTTGGGTGCGTCTATACTTTATGAAAGCTAAATGTAGCTTTTTCGAAGCTTTTTTTTCCAGCCCTAATGAGGTGCTAACACTCTTCCCGGCTTGCAGGCTTGTTTTCATTGCTACTCCCTCTGAAGAAGTTTTTTTCCAGCCCTAAGTCTTTGCAGGCTTGTTTTCATTCCTACTCCCTCCGAAGAATATTTTTTTTCAGGAGGGGATAAAATAATGTGCTGAAGCTGACCAGACTAAGGACGCTAGCCAGATGAATACCTGGTAGGTAGATTTTTTCCCCCAATTTTCCTCCCCCAAAACTAAGGTGCGACTTATACTCTGAAAAATATGGTAATAATGAGATGAAGTGGGGAGTCAGAGCATAATAACATAATTATTAATTAAAAATGCTGAGCGCACATAGTCCTTGACTTACAACCACAATTTGGACCAGAATATCTGTTGCTAAGCAAGGTGATTGTTAAGTGAATTTCACTTGCTTTTATGACCATTTTTGTCATGGTTGTTAAGCGAATCATTACAATTATTAAGCGAATCATAGGTTATTAAGCCAACCCGGCTTTCCCCAATGACTTTTCTTGTTGGGAGCTGTCTGAGGAGGTGGCAAGTGGCGATCTTATGACCCTGGGACATTGCAACCGTCATAAAATACATACTGGTTGCCAAGAGCCCGAATTTTAATCATGTGACGGCGGAGATGCTGCGAGATGGTCATAAATGCAAGGATTGGTTGTGAGTCCGTCACTTTTTTCAGTGCTGTCGTAACTTCAAACAGTTACTAAATGAATGGTTGTAAGTCAAGAGCTACCTGTACTGTGTGCCTCTCATTTAAAAGAAAACTTTATTCCATAAAGTCTTAGATTTTTTTTCCAAGAAAGACTGAGGGTTTTGTACTGGTCTACAAGTGTATCTCAGAAAAGAAAAGCACAATACAGTTCAAGGAAATCCTTTGCCAGGGATTTAGTATATTGCTACTCCATGTCTAATCTATTCCGTCAAGTGAGGGCCAGAGTTGACATTATTTCAATAGCATGTTTTAATACAGTATTTGGCAGGCACAGCTGATTGCAGTCCAGATCATGATCCTCTTCTAAAGGAGGAAAAGTTAACTCTTTCCTCTGCTGAAAATCCCCTCTAGGTTATTGCAGAACTAGTCAGCAATTAAAAGCATTTAAAAATGACTTGATGCGAAAATAGCTTGACATAAGTATTTACTAATGTTACTTAAACTAAAACTAATTTTTTGTAAGTAGGATTCTTATATTTTATATTAGAGAGATTATATTTTATACTATTACATTCTATTCAGTGTCATACACATTATATTCTAACAAAGAAACCCACAAGTTGAGCGCAGCTTCTTATCTGCAGTACATAATGGGAAAATTTTTACCTATGGAGTTTCTGTTAAGTGTCTGTATAAGCCTTACTAGAAAAAAGCTTGGAACTCCAATATGAAAACGAATGGTTTCATGTATCAGTGTTGAAACAGGCTCAGTGGCTGGCAGCATTTCTTTGATGTGTATAGTTTGAAGCAGGTGGTGATCTACAGTCTCACTATTTCTGTGATATGTCAAAGCATACTCTTTCTTTCTCACATGCATCTTGTGTCTCCTGTAAATTGCTCTCAGAAAAAGACCATTGATCAGGTTCTTCTCATTTTCCAAAAAATATTCTAATGTATAGTGTCTTCCTCTTATCAGAAACCTGAAAATATCTGTTCACTTTCTCTCTATTTCCATTCTCTTGGTGAAAACAAGGTCTAAAGCAGGGGTCTCCAACCTTGGCAACTTTAAGCCTGGAGGACTTCAACTCCCAGAATTCCCCAGCCAGCTTTGCTGGCTGGGGAATTCTGGGAGTTGAAGTCCTCCAGGCTTAAAGTTGCCAAAGTTGGAGACCCCTGGTCTAAAGTACCTTGAAAACAAGTGTAAAGTACTAAGAAATTAACCCTATTGACTATTCTGAAAGCATAGACTGCTTTTGAACAATCATGGAGGGTTACGCTTTAATTTTTGCAGAGAGCACAGAGTGCTTCAAATGTCACCTCCCAGTTCTTTGATTATATACAAACCTGCTTCAAACATGTCAGAGTTGTATTTAGGAATATACTCTGAGTAGAAAATGTATAAATTGTATGAACACCATCATGTATGTATCCATGAATATGTTACTTCTTCCCATTGCTTCTGTTTTTGCCCTGAATGCAAGCCTATTGATGAATATTCATGCTGATGTTAAGATTAATGTCTTTTATTCTATTATTGGCACATCATACTGTATGTTACAGAAAGAATGTGTCCATAAACATAGATGCTGCCAACAAGGTTTTTGTTAAGACACCAGACTAGAAACTGGGAGACTATCACTTCTAGTTCTGCCTTAGGCACAAAGCCAGATGGGTGACCTTGGGCCAGTGATTCTCTCTTAGCCCAATGAAGAAGACAGTGGCAGAAAACTTGCCCAAGAAAACTACAGGGACTTGACCAGGCAGTTTCTAGGAGTCAAAACTGATGGATGGACAGAAGGAAGGAAATATCTTTGTCTTTCATTTGTAATTTAACCAGGTTTTATCATTTCTTGCTATATTTTGATAAACAAAATGACCAATATGTCTTGATTACTACAGTAAGCAAGCTGAAAGTATTTGAGACCTAAAGTTACATGCACCGGTATTTCCTTCTCCCCCCCCCCATTTTCAAAATCCAAAATAATGTGGGTATATGCAACAATTGCATAGTTCCCATTTCTTCTGTTCCCCCCATAAGGTCAAAAGGAGGGAAAGAGAAAAAAAAAATAACTGCATAAATGCCTTTAGAAGCTATTCCTCTGGAAGCATTCCTTATCTGCAAGATAGTATTCCAGAGGAGGCAAGGAAGAATTTACTTTCCCTTCTAAGTTACCCTCCATTTCCCATTGTTCTTTAATATTATTTCTCCTCAAGAAACAGTGCCTGGACCTTCCTCTTCACAGAATAGATTAAGGGGTGCCTTTATTTCTGGTGGCCTAGACAGCATCATCTTTCACCTACAACCCTCCCACTACTATTCGAGCATTTTTATTACCACAAAAATCTGTTTAGCAAAGAAGAATGTAGATATTACACTGCTTTTTTTTTTTTTTTGCTATTGCTAGCAATGGTTGTGCTACCAATCGAAATAACCTGTAAATGGCAAAAGATCCTTCTCTGGTCATAGCTGGCTGGCTCCTTGCAAACCTTAGTGAATTTTGCAAGGCTTGTTCCCCCACTCCCTCACCTCGATGCCCCTCTCTTGATGCGACCTTTCGCAGAAACGCCACCTTTGTTGTGATAATTAATCGTAACAGCCAGGCAACTCACCCGTCGTACCAGCAGCAGCATCTCTCCTGGCCCCATCACCGGTGCTCCACGACGAAGCGCATGGTGGTGCCGTCGAAGGACGGAGGCGCGATGATCCGGGGGCCCAGCGGCTGCGAGGTGATGCTGATAAGCGGCGCTTTCCCTTCGCCAGGAGCCGCTTGCGGGCACGGTTGCTGCTGCGGGGTGCCCGTGGGCATGTAATACGGGCTTTCTGCGGCGGAGCTGGCGGCGCTCCGGGACGAGGCGGCCACAGACCCCAGCTCACCGCCGGGCTGCTGGGCGAGCTGGCCCTGCAGAGCGCTGGCGGACAGGACCGCCGGCAGGAAGCCTGGGTAGAACATATAGGCTGCGGGCGGGGCGCTGTAGGTCCCAGCGGCCGCTCCCAGCGCCAGGGACGACATGGGGATGGTCATGGGGGCCAGGGCCGGCGGCTGTGGCGGCGGCGCCGGGACCGGCAAGGGTACTTCCACGTACTGGCCTGTTTCTGGGTCAAAGAGGCGCCGCTTCTGGGGCTGCGGCTGGGGCTGCAGCGGGGCGTCCACTAAGTAGCACTGGCCCGTGCTGAGATCCAGCAGCAACTTGCGCTGCGTCTGAGGCGGCGGGAAGGCGGCGGGCTCGGCGGGCATGGGCGGCGAGAAGCAGAGCAAAGGCGTCGCCGTCTGAGCCGCGCCTGTCAGGGCGGCCGCCGCCGCTGCGAGGGACAGAGCTTGAGGGAAGATGTTCGCCGGAGACATTTCCAGTGGTGGAGCCGCTACCGCCGCCTGGAGCTGCTGCGGCGGCGGCAAGGACGGCAGCAGCTGTGCCAGAGGCTGAGCGGTGGCTGCGGAGGGGCCAGCGCGCTCCTCCGCGGGCTGCTGCTGGGTCGCCTGGGTGGGGTTGGAGCCTGCCACGGACCGGGCCAGGTTGAGAGGCTGGGCGGCAGCGGGTGAAGCAGTGGCGACGAGGCCTGCGCGGTTGCTGCCTGCTGCTCCTCCTCCTCCTCCTGTGCCTAAAGGCACCGGTGCCGGTTGCTCCGCGGACGGCTCCTTGAGCGAAATGGCCAAGTAGTTCCCGCAGTCGGGAAAGACGGGCTTGCGGCTCTTGTCGGGCTCCACCAAGCTCCCCTGCCGGCTGCCAAATAACTTGATGGCGCGAGGCCTGGCCTGGCCTTTGAGGCCTCGAGGCGGAGAAGGAGACGAGAGCACTGGTGGTTGATGCTTGGCCTTCTGGGCCTGAGCGTTAAAAGTTAAGGTGGTCCTGGGGACCGCAGGGACTCTTTCCTTCTCAGCAGGCCCGGTGTTTCTTGGGGCAGATTCTCCGTAGAGGCCTGAACCGCGTGCCCGCCCCCGGGTCAGGCTCTCAAAGGCCGCTGTCTTGGCCGAGACCTTCTCTGCGTTCTTGGTTGGGTTGGTGAATCTGCCAGGGGCATGGCGTTCTGGCGCGGATCTGCTGGGAGAAGTTGTTAATCCCACCGTCTGAGCTCCCTCCTGGTCCTCAGTCTTGGCAACCACCATTGATTCTTCCCTGGCTGTGTTTATGGCTCCCGTGGTTTGCTCTTCGCTGGCAATGAGGGAGAGGACATGGCTGTCAGTTATCGGTAACGGGTCACTCTTTCGTTTCCACTCATTTTTATTGAAACTGTACAGCTCTTCCATGCTCCGGACTGCTGCTGTGAGTTTTTGCAGAGCCTTATGGTTTGCTGAGACAGATGCCTTGGTCACCTCTTCTTCTTTGGGAAGTTCTTCTTCATCCACCATCAGTGGTCCCACTTTATTGCTTTTCTCAGTTGTCACTGGCTGCTGTGGTGGTGGGTGTGACTGCTGCCTCCAGGGCACAGATGTTTTGGAGACTATCTTCAACACAGCAGGCTGGCGAGGGTCACTCTTGTTGGGAGCAATGGTGGCTACTGGCAGCCTTCCTGAGGTCCTGTGTACCAGGATAGTTCCTTCTTGATTGGAAGGTAGCATCTTGCCTCCATTACTTACTCTGGGCCCCATCTCGTAAGATTTGTTCGGCTTCTTGTCCTCTTTACTGTTACTTACTGCCTGACAAGTTATCACCATGGGAGACAGAGACCTGGGAATGCCTATTGACATCAGCTGTTTGGATTTCTGGTCAAAAGTTCCCTGGTCAGAGTTAACACTACCTCTGTCACTGTGGTTATCCCCTGACTCAAGACCATAACTACTCTTGATTAATTTCCTGACATCTCTCACCTGATGTATAGGCCCTTGGACTTTAGACTTATTTTCTCTTATATCACGTACCTGAAATTGAGGCAGTTTGTCCATAATCTCCCCTTTTATTTGCTTTTGCAGTTGACATCTGGTATCAACAGCTGTCTTGAAAAAATTGGGGGCATTTCCAGCTATCTTGGGGCTGAGAAGCTTAGTAATATTGAAATGATTATCTTTGTTCTGCTCCACACTTCCCAAGCTTATCTTGATCTCTGGAGGTTTGGGCTTTATCACTGTGGTGGCAATAGCAGTCTGAGCTGCTGCAGTTGTCGCTGTAGAGTATTTTGTCACATGCAAGTTATTATTATCTTTGACTGTTTGTTGAATATTTGGAACAAAAAGACGAGACATTTTAGTTGCTTTATTAGCTGTGATTTCTCCCATATCGGCCTTCCAGTCACCTTTCAATCCTATTTTCAGTTTTCCCACAGGAACTTTTTCCTCTTTTTTCTCTGCTTCTTTTTCTTTCCATGTTCTAAATGCACTGTTCTGGCTACGGAGGAAAGTTGCCTTGAGTGTTTCAGAGGCACTTCGTTTTATTTTACATGCCTCTTCTAAAAATGTTTCTGAAAGGCTTCGATTTAGGCTAATAGTGGCCTCCCGTGGAGTAGAGGGCTTGGAGGTTGGTGACTTGCTATCAAAAAATTCCCCCAAATCATCTGCTGTTACAATAGTGCAATCAGAGCTGCCTTCTGAATATCTTGAATTTTGTCTCTGCAATCCCCCGTTCTTTAACTTCTCCTTGGCAGTGCTATCTACCTCTTTAGAAGATGAGGAATTTGACATACCGGAGTATGTGGTGTCTGTGATCTCTCCCCTTTCCATTTTGAACTCATGTTCCTGTTGCATCTTCTTTGAAATAACATTTTTGAGGAGGCTAGATGCAAATTTTGACTTCTGCGTTCCTTCCATGGTTTCTGCAACGACTCCAGTTTGTTTGCAGATTTCATTGCCCTGCTCCTTTGGCAGTGTTTCTGTAACTTCATCTGTGCAACTTGACCCAACAGCAGCATTTTCAGAAGGTTTAGCAGGTCTGGGGACACCCGCATTAATATTGCTGCTGAAATTCAAAGTCTCCAGCAAAGTAACAACTCGGGAGCCTGCCTGGACCTGTTTTTCAAAGCAACGTGGTGTTTCAACATGCGTTATTTCCCCATCAAGTTTACTGACAACAAATTCCAATGCTTTAGTCTGTGATTTATTGGAGTGAATGTAGAAATGGTCACTGGCTGTCTTAGTCCCAGAGTTTATTTTCCATCCAGCAGATGCAGCGCTGCTTTTGAAAAGATTCTGCTCTGCTTTCTGTCCAAGACTGCTGCATTTTAAATCCAAGTAAGTTGACCATCGGTTGATTCCTAGATTGTGATCTGAAAGAGATGTGGAAGACTCACTGGAACTCAGGTTCAGGGTATCAAAGTAGGGATAAGCTAAGCTCCGAAATGCCCTTGCTGTCAGGCTTCTTACTTCTTTATCTGCATCATCCAACTCACTCACCACGCTGGAGGCACCACTTGAATATCCACCCAATTCTCTTGCTTTTATAGCTGCACACCTTGTTTGCAGATGTGCAGGAACTGCAATACATTTTTTTGCATAGTCATGAAACACATCTTGTTTGAAACTTGAATTTCGTTCGTGAGCTGTGGAGACACAGAGGCTCATGTCGCCTTCATGCTTGGCAGCGTAAATAATGTTTTGCTTTTCATGCTGGTTGCTAGGCTCATTTATAGCCCTGGAAGTTGGTTTGATTGATAGGAGTATCTGGCCTGCAGAATTCTCACTCATGTTGCAGAGGTTCTTGGACTGACTTTCTTCCGAGCTGGCGCATTTGTCTGTGCTTGGAGTATCATTTTCAGAATTAATGCTGACTATCTCTGTACTGCTGGCATTATCAATACTGTCTGTCTGATTGTTAGGATCACTGGTGGTTGTGCTGAGATAACAGCTATTATCCTCTTCTGTTTGTGTGTCTGCAAGCGTTTCTTCGCTCCCAAAGGAAGCATAATCCACAAAGGAATAAATAACATTGTTGTCCTCAAAGTCCCATCGAGAAGCTAATCCATAGTCAAAATCCATGTCATGATCTACTTCACTGAGCTGTATTTCATGGGTGGTAATATAATGTGCTTCATCATTATTACTGTTGTGGCTTTCACTGGCATAGCTGGGTTGTGGTTGCAATAGCTGTGACGCATGCCTGCCTCTTCCTCTCTCGTTGGTCAGACAGATTTCTTTGCAGTCTGCTTCATCATCTTCATCGCTGTCATACCCAAACGAAGAGGAGGTTTTCCCCCCTCTTTCTAAGTCATCCATTTTTGGAAAATTCCTTGTGTTTTGTATTGGTGAAGGACAAGATGATGAAGATGATTCTGGGCAGCCATGTGTATAAAGCTGAACGTTGGAGATACTAGGGGACAGAGTGTCCTCAAACCCTTCTGAACTGATGCCAGAGATCCTTTCCCCAACCTCATCAGCTTTCATCCCCATGGGGGAAAGAGTGCCTTCCATTTTAGATGCATAATCCAGAGATTCTTGATTCGCATATTTGTCTGCCAAGATTTTGTTAGCCAATCTGTTAATCTCACTGATCTCGCAAGGTCCATTTTTAGTTCTGATAAAGGGCACTTTACTTCCATTCCGTTCTAGACTCAGCTCTAGAGTCTGGGGATTCTCTCCTGTCCCTCCAGGGTAATCGTAAATCTCCACATATTTTGATTCCTCAGCTGAGGAAATTGATGGCTCTTGAGGATGACACGTGATCATTTGGCTGTTGCTTTTTCCAGCATTCTCTTTTTGAATAACTGTCTCTTCAGCAGGCAGTTCTGCAAACACTTCCATGGTGAAGGCTTTCAAGTTGATTGAAGGGAGCAACAAGATTTGGACCCAGGACCAAAGTCAAGCGAGAGGCACACACACACACATATACACACGTGTTCCCCAGTGGTTCCTAACTTTGCTCCTTGTAGTTTAGCTGTAGACCTTGGAGAGTTGCTTGATAGTGCTGGGGTGGCTGCTGTTGTCTCTGTGGAGATGGGGGGTGCTGGTAACTGCCGCTGCTGCCAGTGTCTTATTCCTGAGCTATGAAGTACAGTTGTTAGTTTGGCATGAAGAGCTGTCAGTCTGAATGCCATTGGTAACAGAAGTAGCAGCATTAACAGCATCTGCCACTCAACTTTCCCAGACATCCCAAAATGAAGAGAAAGCATATGGAAATTCGTATACTTCTAGTTAAGGAATATGTAAGCGTGTGAGAGGGATTAATTTATGTAATAGTTTTAAAAGATTATTGGTTTTTGGATGATCAAAGTGAAGGAGAGCTACATGGAAAGCACCTTTTATTGCTAGAGCAGTATTTTTAAGAATATTACCTAGATAATATTTCAATGGGCAAAAAAGACTGAATTTAATCTTAATAAGACATTAGGAATTTCAAATGACTTGTAACTGGTAATTTTTAAAAAGCACTTTTCCCCAATTTATGAAACATTATTTGTATTGTATACAAAAGCATTTAAAGAGGGCTCCCCATCCTTTCCTTAAAAATAAAAAAGAGCGGGGCACCATATGAATATTCTTCCAACAAAAATACTTCCAACATACAGAATTAGAACAATTCTTAATATGTCATGAAATAGAGATAAACTAATTTTAACTTGCTTCTATATCTTTTTACTAAGTTGTTTTAGAATGTACTCAATTAATTATAATTATATTATAATTAATTATATCAGCCACAATAAAAGTTCCACTTGAATACTATTAAAATTATACGGTCTCAAGCTTCTCTAGTGTTAAGTTGAATAGACTTTTATCTGTTACAGTTACAGTGAGGTCTAACACTATTTCAATACAGAAGAAACAAGCAATCTGAAAAAAAAACCCATTTACCTTTCCTTTGATTTTTGTAGTATTAGTCCAAGGGATATTAATCGGCATCTTAGATCTTGAAAATTTTTCGTCTCATCTTCAGAGGTTTTTAAAAGGATGTGAAGGAGATGAAGAACAAGCAATGGGAAAATATCAAACTGGTTTGATTTTCATAATGACTTGTTCAGAGTAAGAAAACTCTGAAGCATTTTTGTCAGATCAGTATAGCTTGCTGGGTCAAAACCATTATCTATACATAGACTGTGTGTCATTTCAACCGGGTGAATAAAGTACTATTTTAAACTACCACATTTGTACATAGTAAAAATAAATGTGTTTGACTGTCATTCATTGCAGGAATCTCTGATCTTCACTAATATATTTTTGCCTCATTCTTCTACGTTTAAATACTTAAATATATTAAAATGCATATCATTGTTATGGTATTGTTGAAGTAGAATTAAGTGTGTAATAAAATAGTGTAAAGGAAGTCTAGTCAGAAAAATTCAAGTATTGTTTTTTTTAAAAAAAAAACCCTAATATTTCCCTTTTTTGTGTCTTAATATAAGTATTACCAATATGAATATTACTTAATCAGTTTTAAAATTCTGTCATTTTAATTTTAATTCCATTTATATATGTATCATACCTAAAGAGATATAAAAATGCTTAAATGAAGGGTTTAAATGAAGGGTGAAGAAGAAGAACATCAGATTCCCCCATGAATGAATGGTTTTTAACATTATGTCATGTTTTTTTTAAAAAAATGTCATGTATTATTGTATTGTTCTTATATCTGTTGTACGCCGCCCTGAGTCCTATGGGATTGGGCGGCCTATAAGAACTTTTAATTAAATTTAATTAAATTTAATTAAATCAACATTAAAATAATATATAAAACAGCTTTAAATTACTATAAGCCTCTTAAAGCACCAGGGCAAAGAAAAAGAAAACCCATGTGTGAAATAAAAGTAAGTTCATATTAGCGCTAATCTCTAGTAGATAGTGATCTGGTTTGCACATCATTGTACTGAAAAACAAATATAAACAAGATTACAGTTTAGCATGTGAGAATCAGGCCAAGGCTGCCTAAAAGTAGGGGGGGGGGGACAAATTCCTCTATTTTTGTTAAGTATATAATTTCAGAACTTACTCATAAAGATGTACCTCTTATACCCAGCTACTTTAGGCTACATCTTTAAATACCTGGAATGCTAGAATGACAACCTCTGAAATCACAAATGAGGGTTTCTGATGCCAATCTTAGGTTTAACTATAGACAAAGGTTGTTATGCAATAGATTTGCCTTGAATAGGATTCTTTGAAAGTATATTCATGATTGGAAAAGAGTACATCAATGGCAAACGTGAAAAGGGAGGCAGATGTAGGAGAGGCATTTTTCCTGTGTGCTTGCAATTGCAAGTATGTCAGTGGCTTTTTCCCCCCTTTAAGATGCTGTTATGGAAAATAGCTAGGATGCAAATGGATTAAAATCTTGAAGAGATGATTATGAAATTTCAAATTAACTATACTGAGTTACATGAAGGTTGATCAATATACCGGTATGCCTGACAGTTTAAAAAAAAACCACCATTGAAATACATTATATGCAAAGATAAACTACCAAACTGACAAGTTTCTAACTCTCTTCTGTAGTAGATGTGATTGATTTGAAGATAAGATTTAAAAAGGCTGGAGTTTATGTTGTTATATTTGTATATTTGTAACATAAAGAGTTTAATGTTTAAGAAATATTCCACAACTAAATAAAATATAGTTCTGATTAGAATGAACACAGCTTTTCCAAGAAAAACACATGCTCTGATTATATTGCAGCCTGGATATTCAATCAGAATAAGGCATTGAGCCAGTCACACAACTTTCATAACGCATCAGTCAGCCATACAGGATACCCAAATTTGGGAATCGGTTTGAATCATGAATCACTTCTCAGACCATCTGCATCTAAGATCAGGTGGGAGGGATTTCAGCCTCAGAGGACGAGAAAGGAAAAGCATCACAATTTCACACTTCAGGATCTGATTATAAAAGAGCTATTTCAAGTGTGAAGGAAAGTTCATTAGGAGGAAAGCATTTCTCCAGGAGAAAATCAGTGAAGGGCACCGTTTAAAATATTTCCAGCAAAATCTTCACTTGTAGAGACATTCCCCATTAATATCCCATGTAAAATGCAACGATGTTTAATGAATGACAGTTTGGAATGTAACTTTATTATTTGAAGTGTCCATTTTATTTATGGCCTGAGCTAATTACAGATAGCACTATGAATTGTTAACCTGTGCAAAACAGCCCTCTAGTGTTGAAATAGTATATTGTTTTGGTTTTTTTTTAACAGATTAATGTAGATTATCAGCAGTTATAATGGGGAAAGATAACTCATTAAACTGAAAAAAGATAGCAAAGGTAGCAAAAGATAATGAGGTAGCAAAAAAGTTCAGTGCAGGGTTCTATATTTTTCAACATTTTTATTTATGACCTGGATGAAGAAGTTTGAAAAGTGAAAAGAAAATATTGCTTTTCAAATCTGGAAATGATGCAGTTGGGTAGGGCAGCACAAATACAGAATACAGAAATAAAACATGACCTGAATATGTTAGAAAAATGGGCTAAATTGAAATTTACTAAGAAATTCCAAGTTCTTCCCATAAGAAACAAAATCAGATCCCAGATGTGGACTACTGGATATCTGGCTTGATAATGGTCGTTGTGGGAAAAAGATACTAGAATGATAGTTGATTACAAACCAAGTATGAGTCAGCAGAATAATATGGCAGCTGAAAGGCAAATGCAGTATTCAGATTGCAAAGAGTAATACTTTCATTGCAGAGGCGGGTTCCTATTTTTTTTACTACCACTCTGTGGGCGTGGCTTTTTTTGTGGGTGTGGCTTGCCAGCCATGTGACCGGGTAGGCATGGCTTCTTGGACTGCTGAAGGGAGGGGAACTGAGATAGGTCCTGCCGCCCATTCCCCCTCCCCTCAGCAGCTCGAGAAGCCTCAAATGTGCAAAAATGCCTAGGATCATCACCGCGTGTTCGTGGCTTCTCGGACTGCTGAAGGGAGGGGAATGGAGATAGCTCCTGCCGCCCGTTCTTTCAGCATCTCACGCACTCCCTCAGCCATCCTCCCCTGCTTGGACTCACTGTGGGGTAGGAAGGCAGCGCATGAGCAGTGCTGGAAACTCGGCTTCTGGGCATGCGCAGAAGAAATTTTTTAAAAAAAAATAATTTTAAAAAAATGGCGGCGCCCAGGCACTGGCAACTGACCGCACCGGTACTGTGACATCACCAGCGGGCCGCTACCAGTGCTATAGAGTGGACCGCACTGGTAGGAATCCACCACTGTTTCTTTGGTTTGTCCTTTAATACTCCACTTTTAGACAGACAGACAGATAGATTGACTGACCATCCAATTCTGGATAACACGCTTGAATATGGATTCAGACAAACAAAGAGCCTGAGAAAAGGGCTTGAAGGACTAAAACTGAGCATGTTGGCCTAAAGAAGCAAATACTGAAGAGTAATATAATAGCACTTTTCAGAAACCTAAAAGGTTGTCCTACAGAAAAAGTCAAGACCTGTTTATCATTCCAGATTGAAAGACATAGATTAATAATTACATGAAAGCAACATTTTAATTGAATATTAGAAAAAAAAATCCTCAGTTCCACAGTGAAGCCAATTCTCCAGGGAGACCATGAGTTCCCTTTTGCATGATGTATTCAAACAGAGGATGTAAGGATTGCTTAATTTGGATTCCTATGTTGACCAGTATAGGAATGCTGGGATTGCCATCACTAAATGATATGGTTACACGACATCTCGCTTTATGACCACATTGTTTAGTGATGGAAATTCTGGTCCCAGTTGTGGTTAAGGGCTCCTATATTTCTATTACAGAGAAAGTTCAATCATGGTACATTGTTTAAAGTGCACAACCAACTCACTGCAGACTTCCATTTCATGAATAATAGCAAGCAATGATAAACCTTTACCTGCATTATATTACATTAATATGGTGGTACTTTACTGTCTCATTTGTCTCATTCTCAATCTGATATATAGTTCAGAAATTAGCGATAAATAACTTTGGATTATTCTCTCTGTTTAAGAAATCCTAAACATTACACATTTATTAGCCTAAGAGCCTGCCTGGAAGAAAAATTATCCTGTAGCTATCTGGGTGACATCTTGATCAACATATGTCATTTTATTCTTATTAAGTATCAACCTTCTAAAGTTTGTCTTTCGCTGCAAGCAAGACCCTATTCCAAGAAGTGGAACTATAAACCTGGACAACTTTCAAGACCTTAACCTGAATGAGATTAAAAGGATTTAAAGGATTTAAATGGCCCCTTAGAATGGGAGACTGCATTTCCTCTCCAGGATGAGTACGGATCAAGTTCTGGCAAACTATTATACTGTGCAACGTATGTTCATGTAACTGAACCCTGTTAGCATCAGGAGCAAAAGTACTTGTGAAATAACACATTTAAAAAGTGCTGTCTTTCTCACACCATCATGCCAGGTGCTCTTAGGAAATACGCTGACTGAGGGAGGATGAAGTTATGAAATGGTTAACCTTTTACATGTTCACTTTTACGACTGTCTTTAGTTCAAGAAGAAAAGCCATATAAAGACAGCAGAACCGCTTTACCTTTTAACCAGATTAAGAAATAAGCACCTGCCACTCTGATATTCAAACAATCTGTGCAATGCCCATCGAGAATTATACACTGCCATCGGTATAAAGTAATGATAGAAATAAGTGGCCCTACTGAAATTCAAGGAGAAAACTTTTCATGCATATGCAACATACGAAAACTGGTTTTGAACACAAGTAAATTCTCTGTTTGGATACAGGCATAAATTCTAGAACATAAAAGTCTTTTATTGTAAAGCAGAAGAGCTGCCATAAAAATATTATTTCAATGAAGTGGAATTCTAGTGGAAGACTGAACATTTGAGACTGGGTGAAGGCAAATAGTTTGAATGCATGAAATTACCTTTTATTGGTTGGGACATCATACTAAATCATAATCAATGGGTTATAAATCACAGCAACTAAATCCAACATGCTCAGTCAGAACCAAATAAACCACATTATGGATAGTGCATGAGTTCAATGGGATCTTATAAACTAAGATCATTAAGTTAAAAATCTCAGTGTTATTCTTACTGGAGACTTTTTGAAAAGTGCTGTTGGTCTCAATAACTACTAATGAAACTATAATTTTAATGTTTCTTCTTTAGCACTGCGATAATAAATAAAATAGTCACATGAGCTCAATTGGCCTAGACCAAAACATTGGGGAAGATCTAACTGCTAATATTGACATGACATGACATGACATTAAGGTAGATTACCATAGAATGTGGTACTTTTGCCAAGGCTTTATTAAATCTATCCAATTTGGAATGGTTGTTAAGTATGATGTAAGTTGAGGACTATCTATATGGTCTATAGCAGCGATCACCAACTGATGGTCCGTGGATCACTGGTGGTCCACGAGAAAATGTTGGTGGTCCACAGAAAAATTATTTGCATTTTTTATATTGCACTAAATCAGGGGTCCTCAAACTACGGCCCCTAGGCCAGATATGTGCAATGAATGCTTGTGTTGCTGCAGAGAGTCTCCCCCTTTGAGGTCTTTTTGTGCAGGTCGGAGGGGGGCAGAAATTCTGACTTGGGGTCTGCTCCGGCGTCCTGGTATGGGGCTTTGGGTGAAGGCTGGAGAGAAGTGCCGCTGGTGGAAAAGAGCCGGAGGGCCTGGTTCCAGTGGGACTGCATCATGGCCTGGAACTGGCTGACCATCTCAGCCGGCTGAGCCTCCAGGCGCCGGTACCTGGCCTTGCACTCCTGCAGGTCTTCCTTCTGCTTGAAAAGCCTATGCTCATAGTCCTCAGTGAGGTGCTTCTGCTGAGCCTCCTACTCAGTCAGATCTAATTTGAACTGAGCCAGCTATTTTGCCAACTCTTTCTCATGGTGGCTGCTTAGCTCCAACAACTGCTTCCTATTGGGGCCCTAAGGAGCCCGGGTGGGCAGGCGAGGAGTGGCTGGGAGTGGAGGGGGCAAGTAGAGGCTGGTGAGGCACCTCTCGATGTGAGTGACATCAAGCTGGTCATGCCCACCCAGTCACATGACCACCTAGCCATGCCCACCCAGCCAGTCATTAAGCAGATCATATTAGTGGTCCTCGGGATTTAAAATTATGAATTTAGTGGTTCCTGAAGTCCAAAATGTTGGTGACCCCTGGTCTATAGTCCCTTTGCTTTATTAAATTGGATGGATGTAATAAAGCCTTAGCAAAGGGACCATAGACCATATAGACAGTCCTCAACTTACATCTGGATATTTAACAACCATTCCAAGTTTGATAAATTTAATAAAGGCTTGGCAAAAGGACCCTATTCCAATCTTGTGGCCTGATTCTTCATGCATGACATGACAGCATTTTTAAGTTACCTGACTGTCTTAAAACTTTTATGCTGATGAAAATGCCATCTTTATCACAGTTGAATAGTAAATGTAATCCAACCAGGTATGTCTGAATTCAGTGTAAGCTAATGTATTTAGCTTTAAAAATTGTCACAATTTTTCTTAAAAACTTATGAATATTGGATGCCCCAGAATTATTGTTATCCATTTAAGATGTTAGTGCTGCTAATTTGATTTAAAGTTTCAAAATGATTCATATGTAGTGTTACAGTAAATCAGTCATCCTGCGATCATTGTAGCTCTCAACTATTTTTTCAGCTGTTCCCAGGTATTATTCCATTCACACCCCACTCTTGGGCCAGCCAGAGGTGATGTTTGCCGGTTCTCTGAACTACTCAAAAGTTCTGCTACTGGTTCTCCAGCATCTGCTGAATTTCACCCCTGGCACAAATGGAATAAAACAAATGAGATATATTCGCCCTGATTCAAAAAACTAATAGAAGAATCTGCAAGCATAGATTCTTGTATGAAAGATAATACATATTTGATGCATATGTAGTGATGTAGTACCACTGCAGCATGTATCTGAGGAAATGGGTGGTTAAAATTATAGAAAATAAATGAATGAATGAATGAATAAATAAATAAATAAAGTGATTACTATTCATATTAAACAGAATTAAGTCATCCTAGTATAATTCAGAGGCATAGTTTTTCCTGCTGTTATGCTAAGAAGGAGCTATATGATCTATGAAGAATTGATATTAAGATTCAGGGATCATAAAGCTGTTTGTTCTTCTGCAAAAACATCTTTGACTTCAGCACTCAACATAAATTTTTGGAAGAGAGGATTAAAGGTGGAGACCCATCAACTAATTTGCCACCGTAAAACATTTCACATTCAGCAAAGTTAGAATTTACACAACCAAGTTAAAAGCTACTCAACTATTTTTGGTTTTAGTTTGGTTATAATACCTAAAGTTTATGTGCTACAAATCTATCTTATATTTCTTCCTTGACTTGTGGGAAAAATAGTGCTCTCCATCATACAGTGCTGAAAGGATAAATTTTAGAAAGCCCCAGAGCAAAGCCTCATGAAACTGGATTTGCTATATATAGATCAGTGTAATGAATATCATTGTGAACTGTTTGCAATCTGTTGCGAGAGAGATACATAATCATACACACACATGCCCACACACACATGTACCCCATACATATTGAGTTATAATTAGATTTCTTCCATAAACATTTCTAAATTGGCGGTCTCTCTCTCTCTCTCTCTCTCTCTCTCTCTCTCTCTCTCTCTCTCTCTCTCTCTCTCTCTCTCTCTCTCTCTCTCTCTCTCTCTCTCTCTCTCTCTCTCTCTCTCTCACTATCTAGTTATCTATTTAGTTAACTCTCTTAGAAAGTCTAATACTATTGCTATTGTAAATTATTCAAGTCAAAATGTTGATTGGGTTATGAAATGTTTAAGAGCAGTATGTGTGTGTGTGTGTGTGTTCAGTAATAGTATGGTGTAATTATTCTGATGCAATAGACTGGCACAAAGAGATCAAGGTTCAAGTGAACCCTCATCATGGGAGGTGCTGGGGTGACTTCACAGGTTTTTGATGGGAAAAATAGGAAGAGAGAATGCTATGTATATTATCTTGAGCTTCAAAAGGCAAGATTGGATATATATCTAATAAATAAATAAATATATATGGACTAGGAAATTTCCATCCATTGCTGTATATCATGTGTAGTATTATTTAATGTAGAATGTGTCAGGCCAAAGTCATTTTACTTGGGGTCTTTGGCCTGCCACACTTTATGCTATTTTAAAATGTATTCTTTGCTATGGGAATTTGGGAGGGGTCATTGCATGAGGGATATCTGCATGTAGCCATAACAAATTCCTTCTAGATTGTCAAGGTCATCCTTTGTCTTTGCACGGAAGGAGATGGGAGTTGCTGCCAAGTTGGCAGATTAAGATTGGTCAACGTGATGGACTTGGGGGTGTGGGGACAAGGGCTTGAACTTTCAACTGGGTGGAGAAACCCCTGGGACTTCAGATTTGGGTTTCTCCCAGATGTGCCAATATGGCTCTGCTAATAAATTGGAACTTTGAGGAATACTTTGCCTTGGACTCTGATTTAATTTTCGATGCTATTTGGAATCCTGACAGAATGTTCAGATTAATTGCCAAATCTCCATCTACTACCGTATTAAATATCTTTGTATTCCATATTGTGACCACACTTGAAATATTGAGTAGTATTCTGATATAAGATAGATAGATAATAGATAATAGACAGACAGACAGACAGACAAGCTGTAGAAAATAGTAACAAGTAGAAGACTGTAGCAAAGCTACAGAATCAGAAGTATTTTGGCTAAAAAAAAAAGATAAATAAAGCAGCAATCATAAATGGAGATTTAAAATTTAGTCGGAATCTGCACTCTTGTAACTTAAAATCCATGTGCTGCAATCTAAAATTCAGATTCAATGTGAAAAATGCTATTGCAATGCTTTTTCAATCATTTTTCAGTTACTAATGTGTATTTTTACATGGGTTGGAAGGAGAAAGGATTCCATAAGGTTTTTATAGAATATTTTCATTACAGTTCAATGATGCATAGTACCCTGGGCTCTTACAAAGAGCAAAGAAAAAAAATGAAATGAAAAATAATCTGTAAAAGTAGGGGGACATGAATGGTGGTGGTGGGGGTATTGCTTTTGCATCCTGCATGTATTCACTGGGAACAGAATGCTAGGCTAAATATTAGGGTTCAAGTTAGCGTGTTTTTTCCTGTTGTATTTTGCAATGTATTTTCAACCAGTCATTTGATTTTTTTTTGCTTTATAACTTCCTTAGTTTCCATTTAATGTATATTCTGATTTTATATTTCCATTCAATTACTATTTTATGAATTACAATGGAGCTTTAAGTGGTATTTACAGTGGTACCTGGCTTAACAGTAGTAAAAGTTAGAGGGATCTAGGTGTCCATGTGGACCACCACTTAAATATGAGCCAGCAGTAAGTGCTGTAGGTAACAAAAAGCCAACACAGTCCTAGCCTACATTAACAGAGGGATGGCTTCAAGATCATGAGAAGTGATAGTACTACTCTATACTGCACTAGAAAAGACTCACTTGGAATACCGCATCCAGTTCTGATTGCCATGATACAAAAACGATGCTGAGACCCTAGAAAGAATGCAGAGAAGTCTGGAGGCTAAACCATATGATGCATGGTTATGGGAACTAGGTATGTCTAGCCTAACGAAGAGAAGAAATTGGGGTGATGTACCAGCTACCTTCTGGTACAAGAGGGGCTGTTACAGAGAGGAGGGGGTCAACTTATTCTCCAAAGCTCCTGAGAATAGAACAAGAAGGGTGGAAGCTTGTTAAAGAGCCTACAATTAAGGATAAGTTTCCTGACAGTAAGAATACCGTATTTTTCAGAGTATAAGATGCACCGGAGTATAAGACGCACCTTAGTTTTGGAGGAAGAAAATAGGGGGGAAAATCTACCTACCAGGTATTCATCTGGCTAGCGTCCTTAGTCTGTTCAGCTTCAGCACATTATTTTATCCCCTTTTCAGAGGGAGTAGGAATGAAAACAAGCCTGCAAAGACTTAGGGCTGGTAAAAAAAACTATTTCGAGGGAGTAGCAATAGAAAAATGCTGCAAGCTGGTAAGATCATTAGCACCTCGTTAGGTCTGAAAATACCTTTTTCAGAGGAGTAGGAATGAAAACAAGCCTGCAAAGACAGAGTAGGAAGCCATTACAGGGAAGGTCATTAGCACCTCCTTAGCACCTACTTTAGTGACAATTGCGGGTGGGGAAAAAAGCTTCGGGAAAGCTACATTCGGAGTATAAGACGCACCCAAATTTTCAACCTCTTTTAGGGAGGAAAAAGGTGCGTCTTATACTCCGAAAAATGCGGTAATTAACCAATGGTACAAGTTTCCTCCTAGAGTTGTGAGTGCTCCATTGCTGGAGGTTTTCAAGAAAAGATTGGAAACCATTTGTCCAGGATAACATAAGGTCTCCTGCCATGGGCAGGGGGTTGGACTAGAAGACCTCTAAGGCCCCTTCCAAGCTATGATTTTATTTTCTATATTTTTTTTCCTACTTTAGCGACAATTGCAGGTGGGAAAGACTGTACAAAGTGGCAATTCTACTATTTCTAGAGATTACATTTTCACTTAGCCCAAACTCTGCATGTGCTGAGGATATGATTAAGCAGATTAATTTGTAAATTTTGGATACACTCTTGCCCTTTGTCTCACACAGAGCATTGCTCACACAGCTGAAACAATGTGACTACTTGCTTACAATCCTGTTTTTCTACATGTGCACTCACTTCCTTTGACTCCCATGGCAGCCAGTATACTGTACATTGTACAAAGCACATGCACAGGAAATTGTAACATGTAAGCCTGTAACACACAAGTTGCAAAGTCCAGAGCCTGCCACATTTCCCCCCTAGAAGGCTACCTAAGGGTGACTCATGGTCTGGCAAAAAGCTGCTGTTCCCCTGGGCTTCTTATAGATGGAGATGATTTTGCCCTGTTTCCTCCTACGGCTTCTCTCTTTTCCCTAATCCGCTTTAGCCTGTACTTGGCAGTGGGATAGTCAAGAGTGAGGTCAGGCTTGCTATGCATTTGCCAGATGCCAGACCCTTACTCATTTGTGCACCATGGTACTTTCCAGCCACAACAGGTGTGTCCTCTTTCAATCTCTTTCACATTTCAACAGCAGAGTAGAACACTCACTGACTCTTCTTCTTTCCTCCAAGAAAATTAAATCTGCCAGGGTGTTAGCTCTGCAGTTTAAGAGAATGATAGCCACAGATCAAAAATGCTGTTTTTCTTTCTTTGAATTACATGATTGGAAATGCATCTTCTCTATTGCTATATTTTGGCATTTATATCAGCAGCCAGTCTTTTTGCATCTCCATTACCCACCAACATTACTTTTATACAATCTAACTTTTATCCTCTGGGCTAAATTGGGAATACTGGAAATTACAGTATCACATGATGATATGTCTATTAGGGATTTCTTATGAAAATCTATACTATAGAGGCATTATAGTTTCTCAGGCAACATTTTGTCAGGGTTTTTTTTAAAAAAACCAGTAATTGTTGGTCTAAGGCTACAAGTAAACAAATCAGCACAGCTTTTGTGGTGTTTATAATGCCCTTACATTCCATATATTGTAGATGTACAAAAATCATTAAAATAATGTGTGGTGATTATATGCATATTTAATAAGAGTGCATCTATATAGTGTCTATCTATATATAAATTGCAGAAAAAGTTAGGGGTTATGATGGCAATTGCCATTTTTTTTCTTATTAAAAGTCCAGGAAAAGTGTTCCCAGTTATGCAGGAGTGCATATTTTGAAATAAAAAGCCTGTACCATTTTTCTTAGTGACATAATTATATGAATTCACATCAAAAACTAATTCCCAATGGCCCATGAAACACCCAGATTGTCCAAGAATAAAAACAAGGTGGGTTTTTTTTGATAGCTATGGAATTTTAGTTATCATTTAATTGAGAGAGAATGTGTTACTGTAAGTTTGTTTTGCTAAATTCACGAGCAAATACTTCTGAAAATTAAAAATTTTCTGTAACCCTGGTTTTATTTAATATTTTATAGATGAGATGACTATTACTATTTTATTTTATTAATTAATAAAATAATTTATTAAAATTAATAAAGTAAACAATTTATTGATTAACAAAAATAAAATAGTAGAAATAACACATAAAGAAAGATGGTTAAATAAGCTTCATTTTGTAATTTTAGTAAAAGAAAGATAACAGTGGCTTTAATATTAGGAATGTCATTGAATTTTCGTTTTAAATTAATTCAAGGTTGGGGAAGGTGAAAGAGAAGAAGCAATAGGCAAAAACTTGTGTGGCAGCTGCTTTTGATTATTTTTCATTACTATAATCCAAATCTAAAGGATTAATTTAATGTGCTGATTTGTTCATGCAATTATATCTATGATCCCTATATCTATACTAACAGAGAAGATTTGTTATTGTTGTTCTTAGTCAATCATTTTATTGTTGAATTTAAAGTACAGCTTTGCTATTTTATTATTATTTATTTTTAGCTTCATTGAACAGTATTTTGGTAGAAATAAGAATCTAATATGTGAACAGATTCCACTTTGATTTGTAAATAAAATGACACTAATAACATTAATGGAAAATAAATAATGATAAATAAATAATTACAATTAAAAATAAAAAACAGAATAGAGTAACAAGAGGCTATGTTGGAAACAGAAAAACCATATAAAACAGTTGGTTTTCCAAGAAAACAACAGCACAAAAATTACAAATGCTGATAAGTGACTGACAGAATTTTAAAAAATAAAATAAAATAAAATAATTAGTATCAAAGAAGAACAAGCTTTTCCACTGATGGAAAGCCATAAATCAAAGATCAAAATTGCTCTCTTTCAATCACCTGTGAAGTCTCTTTTTCTGGTCCTGTCTCGGTAGACTAGATAGAAATTTCTTGTAATCAATGACAAGTCATTCCTGAAATGCAGCTTTGGGCTATGGACATATTGTCACTTTTTTTAATGGCAGCTACAATGATGGAATAAACAGATTTATTTGACTGATGCGCCAACTGGAGTGTGTGGTATAAGACTAAGGTCAACTACTTTTAGAAGAGACGCCATTATTCTTCTAAAAGAGGAGCAAATAAGGGTTTGAGGCTGTGAATCTATTGCTTGTTACGTCTCTCTCAAATAATCTTAAGTGCTGCATTAAGGTCAATGTGAAGCCCTGAACAGGTGTCTTTTCCATAATCTATCATAAGTCAATAGCTGTAGTAGAGTAGTGAAGAAGCAACTGAGGTATGTATTCCCTGGTTTGAGTCTTGTTTGTGCCATGAATTTAGCAAAATGTGAAAAATGGCTGTAGGAAACATTTCTCATCTCTCTTTGACTTCAGTACTCTTCTCCTGTTTACTACAGGAACACAATGACATCAACTTCCCCTATAGAGTTTTCGTAAAAATTGGAACAAGGCTATCCTCCACTTAGAGTGTGACAACACTATATAAATATGAAATGTTTTTAATATAGTTATTTCATGCTCTTAGATTCCCTCCTCTATTTTGAACCAAGTTTTTATTCAGAAGGATTCTATAATAAATGCTGCCTGCACATTTCTGCCAATACCCCACATGTTCATATGAAAGCTATCCCTATTCTATTAGTTTTCTATGATCTTCCACAGGAAAACTTTCTTTCAAAAGCTGCACCAAATTTCTCCAACAAAGGGAAAAGGGTGTGAGCCAGTGAAATTGTTCATTGAAATATACCTTATTAGCTATTGACATTTTATTGGCATGTGATAGCCATTAAATGTATTGGCAGGAATTTTTTTAACAAAATAACTTGAGCTGCAATATCTGCCCATCTACCTATTTTGATGATGGATGTCAAATTCAATACACTATTGAAATTTCAGTTTTCCATTAGCATTAGCTGAGATTCATTCCTCTAACCTTTTGCATTTTGTCAAGGTTGCTCTGCTTGATCTGCATTGAGCGCACAGTGAAGAGACTGAGTGATTACTTTGCCACATGGCCAAGCGGCACATCAGTTCAAGATGAGTTGAGAGTAAAAATACATGCTTCATCAGAAACTATCTACCCATCGCTTGGAATTAGTAGGGGTTCATATGTCCTGGCCTTGGCTTATTTTACATTTTAAAGGGAAAGGGGGAAAGGTGATGGGAAGTATCAACTTATTCATTTCAAACCTGTAAACCCACCTGAACCATGCTAAAAAAAATTATTTAGGTTTAGCCTTTAAGCTCAGGTTGCGCTGACAATGCACACTATGCTGTTCTATAACATAACAAAAGACTTTTATGTATGAGCACCCATAATAGTGGAATCTGAAATGAAGAAAAGCCACAAAAAGGTCACAAGGCAGAGTGGACGAATCAAATGGTACAACTATCACATACATGAGTAAACACTACAATACTTTATATCTCTCTATATCTCTGTCCAATGTTTTTATTTGAAGATTAAGGATTCAGTGTAGTTCTTTTAAATGTCCTTCTTTTCAAAGGTTTTTTTCCACTGCATTTATTAAGTTCTTGATTTGGTTTCCTAAGTGGCAATCAGTTACTTCATGTTTATGTGCTAGAGAGAAACCATAGCAGCTGCTATCAGCACTGATAGGTTTGGGATGTAGAACTAGCCTCCATACTACCTCAGCCCCATCGTTTGTAATTTTTCACTGGCTGCTTTGTTCAGCCCTTGAAGGAAAAGTATATTCTAACTAATAGGTCTTCTTTCTTTGGCAATTGTATTGCCAAAGTTTTGCAATTCATTCTCCATCTGTGATTTTATTATAAATCCTTAGATAACCAACTTGATGTAAAATGTGTGTTTTATTAATTAGCTTTGGGCTATTAAAGTTTCTTTAGGTATCTCACTCATTTTCTGCTGTTTAACCTTATCATTTCTCAGTCTCATTTTGGATCTATGAGACACCTTGCTCCATTTCAACCTTCCATCATAAAATGAATAATAATCATCTGTCTGGAACCCACACCGCATATTGGACATAAATACATTAGAAAGTGTCCAGAGATACTTTACAAGAAGAGTCGTCCACTCCTCTACTCGCAACAGAATTCCTTACGCAACCAGACTTGAAATCCTAGGCTTAGAAAGCTTAGAACTACGTCGCCTTCGGCATGACTTAAGCATAGCTCATAAAATTATCTGCTACAACGTCCTTCCTGTCAACGAACTACTTCAGCTTCAACCACAACAATACACGAGAACACAACAGATACAAACTCAAAGTGAACCGCTCCAAACTTGACTGTAGAAAATACGACTATAGCAACAGAGTGCTTAATGCCTGGAACTCACTACCTGACATTGTGGTTTTGTCACCAAATCCCCAAAACTTTACCCTTAGACTGTCCACTGTTGACCTCACCCGATTCCCTAAGAGGTCAGTAAAGGGCGTGCATAAGTGCACCAGCGTGCCTACCGTCCCTGTCCTAATGTTCCCTCTTATCAGTACTCATCTTATGTATATAAACAATGTTATATCTATGTATATTACCAACACATACTTGACATAAATCAATCAATCAATCAATCAATCAATCAATCAATCAATCAATCAACCAATCAGGCTATCTGTCTTATTTCATCCGATGGTTTTTGTAATCTTTTCCTGCATCTGCTCCATAAACGTGAGGGACTGTATAAATGACAATCCTAAGTGAATGACTATGAATTCAATGTGATAAATAAACATGGCTAGCCTGGCTTCCCGCCTTCCTCTCCTGCCTTCCGCTCTCCTCCCCTTTGCTGCTGCTGCATGGAAGGAGGAGTGAGGGATTGCAAGGATGGCTAGGAAACTGTCACAATGTGTTGAAAATGGGGATCATACGACTGCAGCAACAGCCTGGCAGCTGAAGCAGTCACAATATTCCTTCAAGAGTTCCATTTTGGAAGCATTCTGTAAGTTGGTCTATTAGAAATAGCTTGATTCAAGAATTGTTGCCTTATGATGCACCGTTTTGCCCAAAGTTTTGTAGGAAGTTAGCACCCACCCCTCTCCTAGAGGAATGAAATATCCTAGGAAATATTGAAAAAGGAAGAATATGTTTCCCTGAATGAGGAAAGGAGAAACATGTTTTAAATACAAAGCAGCTTCCTGCAGCTCCCTGCCCCCCCCCCTTAGCTCTAGGGTGATGGGATTAAGACCTTCACCCTTAGGACATGATAGGATTAGCCCTCTACCACATAGCACCTGGAAATTACCAGCACTCAAACAAACTTGGGAGACAGCCTAAAAGGCTAGCTAAGACCCCCACCCCTAGGGGGGGGTCTGACCACCAATTGGAGTGCATTACATACACAGGAACAGGAAACTAAGAGGTGGGGCCCAACAGAGGTCATAAAACCAAGGGACTCAGCATCTTTTCTTTCCTTTTCTCTGAATCCAACATCTGGAAGCATGTGATCCACCTTTTCTGTACAGGGGCTCATGCCATGTGCTCCTGTCCACCATATTAAACCTTCTCTCCAAGCAACTTCCATGAATCCAGTGTCTTTTTCCCCACTTGGAACTGAACCCAGAAGGATATTCCTTATAACAATTTTAATAGTCCATAGGTGTTAAATGAAGACTAAACTCTGCCTTTATCCTGAGCTGAAAACCAAATAAGTCCAGCATTGTGGGGGAAGATCTTAATTCCTGAGCTTATTTATGTTATGTTATACTACAAGGCTATGAAGAAATCTATCCAATCTTACATGACTGAAAATTGTCAGATGTATTATTACCTATTCATATTGCTTTATGTAATTTTTTTTATCGGCACCAGTACCTGTCTGGCATGTTGTCACCAAACAACATGGTGAGGAGGCTACCACTTCATTGATGCCCTCTTCACTGTAGCTACATGTTGCTTATGTTTTATTCAGCTCTGCTGGCAGCAATTTCAGCCTCCTCCTTTTCTTTGTCTTGAACTGTCTTGCTTGAGTTTTCAGGCATATTGTCTCCAGCTGCATTCAAAAAATGCAGAGAAAAGAAAGGAAAAATGCAATTCAAGTTGGAAGCAAAAGGTTCTAAAAATAGTCACCATAAAGAGTTAAAGGGGTACTCTTGCTTTGGGGAACAGATCCTATTTCAAGATCCTATTTCAAGCCAAGTCTCCATTAGCTACAAAAAACTAATCCTGTAGAAACACAATCTGAAAAACCCTATAAAATGTACTGAGGAGTGGAATGTTATACATTCTGAACTATTGTAGCTGATCTAAACTGATATGTCTATAAATATAATTGTTAAATGAAATGTTAATGCAGACCTACTTACCTTTTCTTTGAGGAAATTATATGAAATAGTTGAGTAAATAGGACTTTGGAATTACTGTGTTAAAATATTATTATTTGGTATGTATGTTCACACAGACACAGACACAGACGCCATTCACAACTTTTCTATTTTTCCTTTTTACAAACTTATTTTAGGGTGACTATTTGCATCAGCCAAACTTATGAAGGCAATGTTTTTCAACCTTGGCAACTTTAAGATGGGTGGACTTCAACTCCCAGAATTCTCTAGCCAGCTTTGCTTTAGGATGGGTAGACCTCAACTCCCTTAAATTTAAGATGAGTTTAAATCTTAAATTTAAGATTTAAAGCTTTGCTGGCTGAGGAATTCTGGGAATTGAAGTCCACACATCTTAAAGTTGCCAGGATTGAGAAACACTGTCTAAGGCAGGGGTGTCACACTCACGTCGTCACGGCAGCATCATATGATGTATTGGGACTTTTTCACTGTTTGCTAAACCGGGCATGGACCAGCATATGACGCATCCGGCCCGTGGGCCGGGAGTTTGACAGTCCTGGTCTAAGACATTGTTCCTCCTTTTTTTCCCAGGCCATTGAGCTTGGAAATACATTTCATTCCTGATACTAAATAAACCATCTATCCAAGTTCACATTTCCATCTGATGTTGACTGCTATATTATTTTGCATCTCTCAGACAAGTCTTGGCTATTTTGGACTTTTAAACTGTGCTGTATTGGTGTGATAATTTATGTATCAAAATATACTGTATAGACCAACATTTATCACCTGAAAAATATGAAACAAATATCTGCCAACATCAAGCCCTCTGAAGGTATCATTCATATAAATCAGATTTGGATTACTGTAAAGTGTTTAGTTGTAGATTTGCCAGAAACTTCCTGCCAAGTTGCATTTGGTTTATAGCAGTCTCATATTGTGAGGAAAGAAAGAAAGAAGAAAGAAAGGAGGGAGGATCTGAAATTGATTTATTTCGTAGTTCTCATTTCTGTTGTGCCATATAGTAATACAGTATATAGCTCATTTCCACCCACTAGGCTTTTTCCTCTAGCATAAATTGCTAAGAGAAGAAGGAATACAGTATACAGGATATTTCATCTAAACTTTTGATGCTTTCAAACAAGATGGAATGCATAAACCAAGATAACTTCCCCATCATGGTGCACAACAGTGGTGGGATACAATTTCTTTTACTACCGGTTCTGTGGGCGTGGCTTGGTGGGCGTGGGAAGGATACTGTAAAATCTCCATTCCCTCCCCACTCCAGGGGAAGGATACTGCAAAATCCCCATTTCCTCCCGATCAGCTGGAACTCGGGAGGCAGAGAATAGATGGGGGTGGGGCCAGCCAGAGGTGGTATTTACCGGTTCTCCGAACTACTCAAAATCTCCGCTACCGGTTCTCCAGAATTGGTCAGAACCTGCTGAAACCCACCTCTGGTGCACAAGGTCCAGAAAAAGGCATAGATCTGCACTTGTGTGACACAATCAGCTCTCAGGTTCCTGATTAGTTTAGCATCTTGGCCAGCAGAAAAACCCCCACTGCTGTAAACAAAACAAAAAGCACTGCTTGTTCAAGGCAAGTCTTCTGAAAACTTTTGCAATGGCTTAGCTACCACCCCAGAATCAGCAACATGCCCTGTGATTCCACATTGCTACTTGCATGCATGGGGTAACTGAAGAAGACTGGGATAGCAGCTCCATATTTAGTGTGGTGCTGGAGCTTTGCAGAGCTTGGAGGGGCTGGCCATTGACCCACTACACTGAACCCTTGTTTCTGCTTCCAAACTCCTCCAATTTTCTTTTCTTTCCTCTCCTTTAACCTTGCATCTGCCAGAAGTATAGCTTGCATATTTATAATTTTATAGAATTTAGGGAGGAATTATGACTGTGTTATTTCCCTTGTCTATGGAGATTTTCAATCATCCAGGTCATGGTTGTCCCAAAGGTGCTTTTTCAAAAGGCATTTTGACTTTCTTGTTTCCTTCTTCAGCTTCTTGGATAAGAAGTGAAACTTCTTCCAGGAAAACAAAGAAAGTCCAGTTGCCTTTTGAAAAAGAACCTTTGTTATTTCTCTTCTTCTTTTAGCTGTTCTGTACTTCTGCAACACTAGCCATTATCCAACCCTTAAAAGGGTGTGTACAACTTTGGGGGGGAAGGAGTCTAGGGCTAAAGTGGCCTGAACAATTATGCCAATTGAGTAAATCTATCTTTTTTTTCTTATTTCGGAAGCAAATTCTATTTAAAAAACAACAAACTCCTGTTATTAGGTTTGCATTATGATTTCCATGTGCATCTTGCTTCAAATAATAGGGTAAAAAATATGGGGGTCAGAGGAGTCTCCCAACAATGGCAGGAGAAAGAGCTTCATATAGAGCCCCACTGTTCCCATTGATACCTTGGATATATGTATAGAGAAAATGACACAAATAGGTGTAGAGTAGTGGAACAAAAGAACACTACAGCGGTGAGAACAAATAGGCCAAGCATACTTTAAATAAAGCAGGCTAGCAAGGAACTGTAATGTGATCGGATTTATGTTGCCATAGCCACATGCAGTATTACAAATATAATGAAAACAAACACTTCCCTGATGAGCAGACCAAACTGAATTTCATTGCACAAGGCAGGAGTAAAGGCTTTCCAATTTCTAACAGTGAGATTAAAGGTTAAAGGGAGGCAAGACTTCCTTCCTTTTTTGCTCAGTTGAACCAATTTGGGTCTCGCTTGCTTGTGCTCCATCTGTGATTTGTTTATTTGAATGGGGTTTAATGCAGGCTAATTATATCTCTTCTGAAGTGGGTCGAGAGATCTTCTATGAATAGATGCCATCTATAAAAAAAACACACCACCTTGATGGACTGGTTGACCTGTAGGCAGAAAATGGACGTGTTGCCCATTTGGGGCTCTTAAAACAGCTGTTATCACCTATGCAATAATAAATAACCAAAGGATCAGGATCTGATCAAGTCTGGATCAGACTGGATTGAAGTGGAATTGCAAGAGTAACCTACCTAATGGTCTGAAAACCATTCCTAAACTCCTCAATTAAATTAAGTATTGTTGTTTATAATAGTGTTTGAATACTTTGTCATCTTACAGATGTGCACATAGACCTCCAGAATTCTCTGCAATGCCACATATCTGGAGTTGGCCAATAAAGATTGCTTATATTTCTCTTTATCTTATTATCTTAATCCTTTCCCTGAGGAATGCAGGATGATTTGTATGGATCTCCACCTATCTTTTTACGTCACAATATTTCTGTAAAGTAAGTTAGGGCGAAAGAATCACTTTCCCAATCTCCATCATGTATCCCTTTCCTAGGTTGCATTAAGAATATCAAAGAAAAAAAGTTAAACATATAGTTTCTTCTCTTCACCAGATTTTTTTTGGGTTAATATTACATCATTCTTTCAATATGGGAAGCATACTTGCAAAAAAACTTTAGAATTTTTTTTTGAAATGTAATATCTATTTGTTTTAAATATGCTTCCTTATCGCCCATCCAATTAATCAAATATTTCCCCGTGGAATTTTTATCTGCCATCAACTTTGTAAGCAAATTCTTGGCCTACAAACTTTAGTAAATGTTCAGACTTGATAACTGATTCTAAAAGGTAATTAACCTAGAATCGTGCATATATCTAATTTCACCTATAGCTTTTATATTTATACAATTCATCAGAGAACAGCAGGAAGAAAATATTTTGGAAGAGTTCCTAAGATTAATAATTTGTCAGGGAATTGTGCAGCAAGTGTCCAAATGAAGTCAGAGATGCTGATACGAACTTGTAGTTTTATATAAATAAATATATTTTACAAGTACATATACAGCAAGCTAGATAGTCAGACAAACAGGAGCATCATGAGGTAAATCTTAGAGCATACAGGACACACAGAAGAAAAAGGCGGGAAAACAGGGAAACTCCCGCTCCACTTCCACAGCAACGAATCACAGTGCAGCAGGAGCCAGTCCTCTTCAACCAATCAACTATAACTGTGTGTCCTGGCTCACTGCACAACCCCACTGCTCCAGCTATTACATTTAAATATCTTAGTATAATTATCATTGGAAAAACAGCAAAGAAGGAGATGTGAGAGGATTTAATGTGGTGGTTGTTGTTTTTACATTGGGTAGCACTTGAAATAATCTGCTTGTGTTGTATAATGAGAAAAAAAGCAAAATGTTCATTGGATTTGTCTACTGGTTTTGTATCTACAAGATATTTCAGATATTTTGGATTGATGCCCGTGAAATCTAGTCACAACGGCAATCAGTAAGGGGCAGTGAGAATGTAGTCCATAATATCAAACTGGGTTGGTCACCACCTCTTAGTAGCAGATTTTGTGAAGCTTTATCCAGAAACATGTGAAAAAAGATTCAGATTCTCAGTTTCATTAAAGACTAAGGAAGAACTGCAGGGCAATTCAGATATCTGTTTTTCACAGCATTCCATGATTTTTCCTGTTAGGAGCTTTATTTATTTATTTATTTATTTATTTATTTATTTATTTATTTATTTATTTATTTATTTATTTATTTATTTATTTATTTATTTATTTATTTATTTATTTATTTATTTATTTGTCAAACATGTATAGTAGTAATTTGTATAAACATAAGTAAAAAGTAACGATAAAAGAGGACAATAGGACAGTAGGACAGGGACGGTAGGCACGCTGGTGCGCTTATGCACGCCCCTTACAGACCTCTTAGAAACTAGGAGAGGTCGACTGTAGACAGTCTAAGGTTAAAATTTTTGGGGTTTGGGGAAGAAACCACAGAGTCAGGTAGTGCATTCTAGGCATTGATCACTCTGTTGCTGAAGTCGTATTTTTCTGCAGTCGAGTTTGGAGCGGTTTACATTTAGTTTGAATCTATTACATGCTCGTGTATTGTTGCGGTTGAAGCTGAAGTAGTCATTAACAGGAAGGACATTTTGGTATATGATTTTATGAACTACATTTAGATCAGATCAGAGGCGACGTAGTTGTAAATTGTCTAACCCCAGTATTTCAAGTCTGGTGGAATAAGGTATTTTGTTGTGAGCGGAGGAGTGAAGGACTCTTCTTGTGAAATATTTCTGGACTCTCTCGATTGTATTTATGTCTGATATGCAGTGCGGGTTCCAGACAGGTGAGCTGTATTCCAGAATTGGTCTAACAAATGTTTTGTATGCTCTGGTTAGTAATGTAATGTTGCCAGAGAAGAAGCTACGCAAGATTAGATTAACAACTCTTAGTGCCTTTTTGGCAATGTTGTTACAGTGGGCTCTAGCACTTAGGTCGTTGGATATGAGTACTCCAAGGTCTTTGACAGAGTTTCATTGGCTAGACAACTGTATTATAACTAAGTGGTATATAGTTAAATATCATAATTTGATAAAATGTTCTTTGTGGGGGTTTATCTGGTTTTCCTTTTGTACTGTTTCCAATCCATGATTATTATTTTTTTGTATCGAGCTACAGTATGTTTTCATCTCATCTGTTTCAGAGGTTCAACAACTGTGTCAGCCCCAATGCTATGATCCTTTGTACCCAAGGATCATTTTCGTAGAACCATCAAAGTTGGAGGGGGGGTAGGTGTCATCAAAGCACAACACTGGCCGCAAGCCAATACTTTCTCCACTTGGACAGCATAGCAACAATCAGCAAGATAAAATTTACTTGGAAACATTACTAGCCATCAAAACAAACCTCAGTAGAGTTTTTTTTTTCTTTTTTACAAATGAAGGCCAATATACATTTCCCTGAATAACATTGCTGAATCCAATCTGGGTCAGTCATCGGGACCAAAGGTTTTAACTTCCAAGTTTTTGGACTCATGCTGGAGCCCATCGGGGAACTTCTCTCTCTCTCACACACACACACACACTCTGCTAGATGGGCTCCAACACAGGTCTGAAAGCTGGAAGATAAAATGCGGCTGCGCGTGCTGTGGTGGGTGTTTCAAGATACACCCACGTAACACCCATACTCCACCAGCTGCATTTGCTGCCCATTGGTCTCCGGGTACAATTCAAGGTGTTGATCATCATCTTTAAAGCCCTACATGGCTTAGGACCAGACTACCTCCGGGACCGCATCCTACCTCATACCTCCCTTCGACCGGTTAGGTCCCACAGAGTGGGTCTCCTCTAGGTCTCTGTCGGCTGGCGGAGCTTAGGGGGAGGGCCTTCTCTGTAGGGGCCCCTGCTCTCTGGAACCCCAGAGATACGAATTGTTCCCACCTTGCTGGCCTTCCGAAAAGCCGTGAAGACATGGCTCTTCCTGCAGGCAGGGTTTTGAGACGATTCATCTTGGTCTTCCCCACGTATGTATGTTTTTTGTATGTCTCTTTTAATGTATTTTAAATTGTTATTAAATTAGATTGTTTAGCTGTTCTTTAATGTTGTACGCCACCCTCAGTCCCCAGGGAGTAGGGCGGCATATAAGAGCCCTAAATAAACCTCTGGTCCCGGTGACCAATCCAGATTGGACATTGTCTCATTCTTCTGCTTACAATAATGATAAAATATAGATAACTGGTTTTATTAGATAGGTAGGTAGGTAGGTAGTTGGGTGATAGGTGGATCGACTGATTGAGCTATCGATACATAGATACTATAGTATCAGCAATCAATTTGTGGGAAAATGCAAGTTTATGTTCTCAAAACCTCAGAAGTATAAGTGATCTGAAATGATAATTTTATGCAGTAATGATCAGTGTAAGATTGGCTATTTGCTTTTTATTCAAGGCTTCAAAGTATTCTTCAGTAATGCAGCACATAATACTTTTTTTAAAAAGGTGGAATGTTTTAACAAGATTTAGGTAAGAAATATGTACTCCCCCCCCAAAAGGTACCGTATTTTTTGGAGTATAAGACGCACTGGAGTATAAGACGCACCTTAGTTTTGGGGGAAGAAAATAGGGAGAAAATCTACCTACCAGGTATTCATCTGGCTAGCGTCCTTAGTCTATTCAGCTTCAGCACATTATTTTATCCCCTGGTTAGGGCTGAAAAAAACTTTTTCAGAGGGAGTAGGAATGAAAACAAGCCTGCAAAGACTTAGGGCTGGTAAAAAACTACTTCAAGGGAGTAGGAATAAAAAAATGCTGCAAGCCAGGAAGATTGTTAGCACCTCGTTAGGGCTGAAAAGACCTTTTTCAGAGGGAGTAGGAATGAAAACAAGCCTGCAAAGACGGAGTAGGAAGCCGGGAAGATCGTTAGCACCTCCTTAGGGCTGGGGAAAAAAAGCTTCGGAAAAGCTACATTCGGAGTATAAGACGCACCCAAATTTTCAGCCTCTTTTAGGGAGGAAAAAGGTGCGTCTTATACTCCGAAAAATATGGTAATATAGTGGATCTGTAGATCATTCTCTATTCTTCAGAATATTTTCTAATGGTCAATAAATGATTCTAGTGATCACAAGAGGAGAAATACAAGATGATACTTGTTCTGGATCTAAGTGTGTATTTCTGTCTTAGTGCACATTGTATCACAGGGCAGTACAACAAACATTTTTCTTTCTTCTCCTCAGAGGGAAAAAGAAAACCAATAAGAAGTGCCAAGTAATAGACAAGCACGAATTGTAGCTTTTAATATTCCAACATGGATGTTCCAGGTAAGACTACACCTCTTGAGAGGATCTCTATTTATAACAACCACTCTGATAGGCTGAGCAGCCAGGTGTTAATGTGACAAAGTATTGGTTTTTATCATGGCCCAAATACCTTAACCCAAAATGGAAGACAGCAGAACAGAGATTCATTATTCATATCAACCACTGTGAAGGGCCAGGAGTCCTGCCAGAGGGACGATGGGGGAATAGAGATATACAGTATATGATGCACTGGATGCCACCCAACAGGTCTTTTGAACTCCTGATTTCCTTTATGGAATGGAGGTTCTTTTCATCTTAGAAATCTTTTGTGCAAAGATCAGGAAAAGCATTTGGGACTTTAAATAAGCATTTGGCAACAAATCAAGCTGTCAGTGACTTGGAAATGCCGGTGGTATTTCAGATTCCCATTTGTTCCCTTCTTGGTTTCTGGTTTCATACATGTAAGTAGTGATTATGTGGCCTCTTACCAAAATAAGAGGAGATAAAATCACACAATCACGTTTGAAAGGGTACCCTGACTAGTATATGGATAAATTATATGCTGAACATTAGGAATTATATGTTTAAGGGATGGAATGACAGTTCTAAATACAGCCCAGAAGGCCACCAAATGTAATTCTTCTTGCAAGGTAGGACCATCTGCATAACATTCACCATCTGTTCTGTACTATATAAACAGCATGCACAATATTTTAAAATTCACACCACACTACTTTATGCACATTTCTATCAACTTTTTAAAAATTCTGCACAGCAAGGCGTAGTAAAGTCCATCTCCTTGATCAAATCCTTTTAATTAGTTTTCAGTAATTAAAACCCTTTTATTTATTCTCCAAGGGGAAAAAAACCCTTCAACAATTCATTGATGATACAAGATTATCCTCTGCAAATGTCGATAATGTGGAAAGAAAATAACCATTCTAACAGATGGTGCTGTGGTTACGTTGATGTATATTGTGATTGCTGGGTAGAGTATGAATCTGCAATCCCACATGCCCTTCTGGGTATTGTTTGCACACTCTTCCTTTCATGAAAAGACACAAGACTTTTATCCCTTCAGTACTTGTGCCCTATTACTTTTTCATAGCTGGAAACTTTACTTTCCTACACAGCACAAAATCAATACACAAAAAGTGACTGAATTATTTTTTGTTTCTTTCTCCAAAGACATGAATGATTTAGTATGAATGAGAATGTTTCACCTCTTTACTGTGGGAATTTTCTGAAATCTTCATTTCCAGAAGAGAATATACGTAGCAGAGATTAAAAGATAATATATGTAATTCAAAACCGAACTGTGAAATCCTTGATGCTTTCTGAGCTTGGCTGTTTGTTTGAGGTGTTTCATTAACCAAAGTTAGGCAACATCATCATTGTGAGAGAGTGTGGAGTTTGCTCTCTGTTTATATCCTGTAACTTGCTCTGCTAGTTTTGGTGGGGTGTGGTTTTCTTCTTGATAGTTTATTGATCAGGGTATGGTTTTCTGTTTGATTGTTTATCTGATGTTAATCCCTGTTTATCTGAGTGTTGGCTTCTGGAGGGGATGTTTTCTGGTCTTGTTTGTTCTTAGGTTTTTGTTGTCTCTTCTGAATGGTGTGTAAATATGGCTTATTTCCATATGTCTGTGGATGACTGGTTTGTATGAATGATAAACTTCCAAGAATTCTCTATGTTTTTGGATTTAGCTTGATCTAAGATGCCCACATTTTCCCAGATGTAACTGTAGTTGCATGTGTCTATCTGTGGTGAGATTAAGGAATTTTTATTTCTTATGTCTTCAACAGCTAGGACAGTAGACTAGTAGACAACATCCATGAACACCAACTAGCAGTCAGAAGGCACGGAAGATAAAAAAGGACACCATTGCTTTTCTTGCTCTTATCTGAACGTAAAGCCTCCCGATAGGGTTTTAGGAAGGTAACAAGTTGTCACTATGTTGCTAGTTTATTGCCTGATTTAATTCCTTCTTAGTCCACCATTCTGTTTCCAGCCAAAGTCAGGCTCGTACTTATTACATTTGTATTTGTACAGCACTTTACTTAAAACCTTTTATGTTCTTCAGCCAGAAAAGATGCTAAAGCTTACCTATATTTAGTTTAAAAGACTCAGTGCAGAATGGAAAAGAGAAGAAATGGGAAACAAAAAAAAATGCTGAACTTTACACAAACAGTTGGAAGGAAGAACCACATGGACTAATACATTAACAAAGCCCTGATTTCCAGTTCCTTCTGCTGCAGACTGTTGCACTAGCACTCGCTTGTAATTCTTAAAATAATTTTAATGTATGCCAATTAGTGTACATTTAAAGTGACAATAAAGTTATTCTAAGTCTAAGTCTAATTATGTAAAAAAAAACGCAACCCCAATCATTACCCTTTCTTTATTGCTGGGCTGATAATGAAAATAAATATAATAGTAAATGAATTCAAATTCACTCAACTAACTTGAATTAGCTGGGAGGGGTTGATTATTGGTGGGATCAGGACAGATTCCAAAAAATCAATTAAGCTTTAAATAATATAGTGAAGCTAAAGATAATCCCTCTGCAGTTGGTAGTATTTGCATCAGCGGTGGGTTGCTCCTGGTTTGGACCAGTTCTTAGAACTGGTAGCACCGGCGGTGGGAGGCTTCACCCACCCGCCCAGGACGCTTCTGCGCATGCACAGAAGAATCATGCATACGTGCGAGCACGCGCATGAATTATTAACAAAATCATTTAGAACCCACCACTGATTAGCATGTCAACATTTGTGGAAGATTTCCTCCTCAAGCAGATATGGTTGCAGAGAGGCTTTTCCTAAAGAAAGAATTTCTGGAGATTTGCAGTAGAAAAGAAAACAGATCAACCATATTTGGGTTTCAAATCTAGATGGTAATTAGACCACAGCAAAGAAATTTAAAACAGCAGCACGACAACTCTTTGTTGTCATGTAATGGTCAACTGGATTTTTGCAACCTAGATATGTTAGCTCTAATTATGTTTCCTGTTACTTATTGTCTACTGCGTTTTTAAAACCATGTACATATGATATAAAAATAAATCAAATTAGGCCCATCCTGACCCATAGATCAATTGCTAACACTAATCAGCTGCCTCTGTAAAGCTCACAATTCAAACAAAATTATGGCTATTCCTGTGTCCTGTTTCATCTTTGGTATAGAAAAAAAATCCCTTATATTTGAAGTATAATTGCCACTCTGGGACAACAAATGCTTTGCATCTAAATAAAATCTGCTTCAAGCTGAGCTCTCCTACTCTTTCCAATCTAGCTGTCAATCTCAGTGTCTTCATTGGAACCTGCAGTAAGCCACAATGATGCCAAAATGCTGATACATGAGTGAGGATGCAATCATGCAAATGCTATTATAATCTAAATATTTTAGGACTGACACAAGTAGGTAAGGTACAGGACTTGCATGATTAATCTTCACACTTTGTGTGAGCTGTGCTGGCGCAGTGGTTAGAATGCAATATTGCAGACTAATTCTGCCAACTGCCAGCAGTTCGATTCTCACCGACTCAAGTTTGACTCAGTCCTCTATCCTTCCCAGGTCGGTAAAATGAGGACCCAAATTGTTGGGGGCAATATGCTGACTCTGCAAACTGCTTAGAGGGGGCTATAAAGCATTGTGAAGCGGTATATAAGTCTAAGTGCTATTGCTATTTTCCTTTCTCCTGCCATGGAAGACATTATAGTCTCCTGCTTTAGTGGCTAAATCCAAATCAAAGCAACCAGGTGAAGCCACCTATGAAGACCTTGTCCCTTTAGGATTTGTGCAAAAGAGAAATTTCAGCAGAAGTGATATACTATGCAAATACCATCTAGTGGAACTTTCTACTGCACTTAGAAATGATCTTTCATGGCAGATGGCCATCCTCCTGGTCTAAAATAGCTGTCATGCCCCTTTCTTTTGAACTTGTTCTACTAGTTTTCATCTGCACATGCAGCAGCTGAAGGTTGATGTAGAGTATTGATGCTTATGATGAATGAATCTTCTGTATTTAAAAACCATATAGTGCATTCGCTGACTGTACCAACCACTGCACCAACCTTTCTTGGAAGAGGCAGTTGTGCTAGGACTTGCAATGGAGATTTTTTAAAAATCTTACAGAATGCAACATTCAAATGTGTACAGTTGGCCTACAGTCTGATAGTCTACCTGTAATGTGCAGCATGACTGAACTATATACATTTGCAGTAAAAAGAACACAACATAATTCTCTCTATGACCTTAGAATGCACATGAAGAAATCACCTCTTTGAATTCTCCTCTGCAAAATGGATTCCTAGATATCTTGTTTTTGGCAAAGATGCAGAAGCAGTATGCCGTTGGGATGTTTTTACATCTTCTACTCTAGCTTACAACTTTGGGATTATCTTGTAGTCTGTCAGAAGTTCTATCTTGTATAGCTGTAGAAATCACCTTGATGCTGCCAGATAGCTAGGTGTCATTTTTATTGACATTATTAATTCATGGGACGAAAGACCATGGCTAAAGTCAGGTAACTGCTGCCACCCAAAAACAACATCCTTGTTAAACTGAAGTATACTCCAGCTTTACATGGCAGGATTACTTCAGCTTGAATGTATTGATTAGGGATTAGGAGGTACTAAAAGGGACAATTCAGGGGCGAGTTGCTTACTTACGGAGACCGGTGCGCTGTTCCGCGTTTCTCCATGCTTCGTGCGCACATGCGCAGAAGCAAAATCTCGCCGAAATATCTCTCTCTCGCACGTCCCCTCACAAGATTTGGGCACGATTTTGCTTCCGCGCATGCGCGGAAGCAAAATTGCCCAAAAATTCATAAAAAAAGATGGCGACACGCACAACTACCTGGTGGAGACGGTACCGGAGCAGTCGCGCGCAAATTGTGTTATCGGCGGGTCCCTACCGGAGCTACACACTGGACCGCACCGGTAGGAACCCACCCCTGGGACAATTGGCCCTTTCTTTTTAACATACTTCTCCGAAGAGGACTGTATGGATGTCCTACAACAGCAGACAGGAGCTCAGCACAAAGTGCTGATAGATGCACCCCTAGAGCACTGAGCATTCCAGCATAGTCGTAGTGTTTTTGCCATACCCTTAGCAGACTTGTCAGATAACCAACTTGTTGTGTGGCAGCTATTTTTATATCCTGTGCTCAGAATGGGCTGTTTTCTCTACTTCTTCCTTGTGACTAATCTGCATCAATAGTTTTCTCTGCTGAATCGCTCATGCAATAACTTCCATTTCCCCTGGTTATTGGGGGGGGGGGAGCCATAACCACAGATCTAAGAAAGGAGCCTGATTTCCCCGAGGAAGCCACTACTGCACTCGTGAAGAGAAAGGAGAATGTAGAACGTAGGAAAATAAAATCCATTTTGATATTAAGACACCGCTAAGCCTCTAGCCTGGCTTTAAATGCTTTGCTATTCATCTACTTCTCACCGTCTATTTCGAAGCAGGGAAAAAGCTGTGGTGGGCAGGGCATTGATGCTGTGTTGTTAGACAAGTGGGCAGGACTTAGAATTGGTAGGTAGGTGAGGAGGGTTTTGTATGGTTGTTTATCTTCTATTTTGAGGAGCTATAAGGCTCTTCATGGCTAGAAACCTGAGTATCTATGGGACCACCATCTCCAGCTGAATTCGGCCTGGGCTGTTGGAACATATAGGGAGGGTCTCCTTGTTGACTCAACATTTGGGGAGCTGAAGTTGTGATGCTGTTTTGTAGCACTGCTGATGCTGTGAAGTGGGCTCCTTACTGACCTCATAATGGATCCCTTCTTAGTAGATTTGAGGAAGTCATTAAAAACAAAGCTGTTTCAAAAAGCTTTTCAGCAGCATTGCCTTTTGAGATTCTCTCTCTCTCTCTCTCTCTCTCTCTCTCTCTCTCTCTCTCTCTCTCTCTCTCTCTCTCTCTCTCTCTCTCTCTCTCTCTCTCTCATGCTTTTGTTCTTTAATGTAATTCTTTTCTTTTTAGTTCTAGCGTGACATTGTTGAATGTCCCTAAACTCAGGCAGGATCAAAAACAAATAAATCAAAACACTACTCAGCACAACTGTCTTTTGTCTTCCTCCTCCCAAAAAACCTTGATAGGGAAATGTGCCTTCATTATGTGCTACCCTATTTTGTCAGTGTGGTTGGGGGCTAATGTGGTTTTCAGGTCAAAGATGGACTATCTTGCTAATGAGGCTCTGTTGGTTATTGTGTAGACCAAGGGTGTCAAACTCAAGGCCCAGATCCGGCCTGTGGGGTGCTTAGATCTGGCCTGAGGGGCTGCCGTGGAAACAGTAAAGGCCCACAGTGCCTCTGCCAGTGAAAAGGGAGCTCTGTTTTCGCTGGCAGAGGGCTGCAGGAGGCTGTCACAGCCGAAAACGTAGCTGGAGACAATGGATCCCCCCAGCCTGGGCCACCACAGGTGCCCCTGACATGAGTGATGCTGAGCTGGCCATGCCCCCCCCCGGCCATGCCCCCCCACTCCTTCCCAAGGTCAAACACAACCCTGATGCGGCCCTCAATGAAATCGAGTTTGTCCCCCCTGGTGTAGACCATTCTGAACACAGAACATTTGTGTGTCTCTCTCTTCTACTGTTCCTTTCTAAACTGAATATTATTGAATGGAAGAGAGGAAAAACTATATCATCTGTTCTGTTGGAATGATATCTAAACAGCCTTTGGTAGTGTGCAGGGAAACAATAAGCTAGAGGTAAGATAAGTAAGCTGAGGCTTTGATTACCAATAAAAAGTAATTCAATGTGTACACATTGAAAGGCGCTTGCCATATTTAGTACTTCCTCTTTGGAAATCACCTACTTACAGTATAAGAAGTACCACTTTCACATCCATCTTACTTAGAGCCAACTTAATGGTGCAAAGGCAGTTCATACAATGAGTAAACAGACCTCTTACAACAGGGAAAGTATTCTGATGGTGATGTGACATTTGTTTCCCTTGAACAAAAAGATGTCAAAGGAACAGACTAGGATGGAAGGGCCCAACTATATAATCTATAATAGAATCTATATAACTAGGTTATATGAGCAGGATGAATACATTCACATAGGACTCAAACTGAGATAGTTTGCTTAATGGTGTAGTAGGCAGTTGGATTAGTTAGTGACTTGATGATTCTATACAATGGATCTTTTTATATAGCACTCCTTTTTTCTTTCTTTCTGAGCAATAATCCTCAAGATAAACTGAGTTTGAAACAGAAGTTAGTCTCTTGCTACTAATTGCTGCTAATAGAATATAAAAACTATATTCTATTACAGTATGATATTTGCAAACCAAAAAGTCTCAGGTTGTAAAGCTTTCCCACTTAAAGGATCTGCGAAGTAGCAAAACCACTACCTATGGTCTGTTGGTCTGCTGTTTTGTAGACACTACTTGACTACGTGGGAGATTCATTGTTTGTATTTGTGTATGTACTGAATGTAGGAGAGAAAGATTCCCACTGTGTCCACTAGAGAAACATCAAAAGGGTGTTAGCACTACAGGAGATTAAAAGTTGGGCTCGAAGCCCAAAGAGAAAGTCTAAGCAAGGATATAAAATCAGAGAACAATAAGTCTAGTGAGAAACTGTACTTAGAAAGACATGGTGTGCTTAGAAAATGCCAGGTTAGCGCAGCTGCTCTGTCTCATAGGAAGCATTATGCGAGAGAAAGCTATGTTCTCAAAGAAACCAGAGGCCTACATGCTTCCTCCAGTATTAAACAGAAAACATATGAAAAAAGTAAATGATAGGAGCAAAGTCAATTCCCAATTAAAATCAATTTACTTGACTGATTCTTTGTCCTGGTGTCTATTTTAGTTTGTTGTTTGAATTGGCAAAGTCAGCAGAATCTAGTGCCATCTCTGAATCCAGCTGATATAGCATGCAAGCCAGAGGTGGGTTCCTGCCGGAGCTGTCCGGTACGCAGCTCCAGTAGGAAGTGGCCGATTGCACAATTTGCGCGCGACCGCTCTGGAGCCCTCTCTGCCGGTCCATCGCACTCATAGCCATCTTTTTCTGTGAATTTTTGGGCGATTTTGCTTCTGCGCATGCGCGGAAGCAAAATCATGGCGAAATCTCACAAGGGAACACATGTGCGTGCAAGATTTCGGCAAGATTTTGCTTCCGCGCATGCGCAGAAGCAAAATTTCGCTGAAATCTCTCTCGCGTGTCCCCTCGCGAGATTTTGGCGCGATTTTGCTTCCGCGCATGTGCAGAAGCAAAACCGCGCGAGGGGAAGCCTGCGCGTAGCAAGCGAGAGCGCGCCTGAAACATGGAGATGTATGCGCAGCGCACCAGCACCGGTAAACAAGCAACCCGCTGCTGATGTAAGCAACAGCCAACAACTCAGCAACCCTGATATGGTCTGACTGCTTATTTTGGTCTTCAAGGGGAAAAAATGGTGTGTTTGTGTGTGTGTGTGTGTGTGTGTGTGTGTGTGTGTGTGTGTGTGTGTGTAGAGAAGCAAATCTAACAAAACTTGTAACTTCATTTTAAGTTCATTTTTTCATTGTTCATTTTTCCAAGATTGTAAGGAATTTTCTCTCTGACCTTATTGCAGTTGTGCATGTAAGGAAGTTAGGAAGAGTAAAACAGGAAGAAAGTTTTCATCATACTTCATAGGAGTTTAAATTAAGCTTTCCCCACTTCCAAGGAAAATTAAAAAGAAGAAGAAATCTTTCTGTTGCTTTATATTCAGATAAAAGTCCAAAGTAAAAACTTGGGAAAGTGGGGAAAATGTGGGGTGAGAGAACATAAAAGTTATGATACAGTCTTGCTGTTACTCTACAGTAAAAGTACATCCTGATTTTTTTAAAAAAATAAACCTAAAATGATATTGTATCTTCCATGAATATTCAGTTATTGTTTTCTTAATAATAAAACCGTAAACATAGGAAAACCCATTTTGGTGTCCATAAACAGGTAAGAAGTGGTATACAGTGGGTGCTTCCCTTTACAAAGTGGGCCGCATAACCTTCCCAAATAACACTCGGGCTACCTTGCCTATTTATTGTAACAGCGGTGTGTGATGCAGAAGAGGAGAAGAGATTAAACAGCCCTAGCTGCATTCTCCAGACAGCTTCCCCTTTTCCCTGCACTGAGCTGGAGAGGCCAGGGAGGGCACTTTGTCAAAGACAGGGAGGGACTCTGTTTTCACTTCCTCATTCACCCTGTTCAAGATCCAGAGAGAATTGCTCGTCCTACAGGGTGTCTGTAACTGTTTATCACGAACAGCAAGAAGCTGAACCAGAAACAAAAGGATGTTGACCTGTTTGTCATCACTCTTATCTTTCTTTCTGTGGCCAGTGGTACTTTGAAAAGGAGCTGCGACAACTGTGGTGGATGGGCATAGCGGAGATGGAAGACAGAAAGAGGATGAGCCACCGGCACGTTCATGGCCAAGCAGAAGAGGAGCTCCAGAACTTAGAGTAAGAACAGGAGTTATAATTACGGTAGTTTGTGGGTCCTTCCATTCTTGGGAGGGTTCTGGGTAACTTATGAAAGCTGGCTGACATTATCCGGTTGGCCTTTCCCGGTGATCCCTCCCCTATCTTCTTCCTTTGAGCTCCGATCCAACATCCAAGGTTGGAGTCTTGAAAGATAGTCAAGAAAATCAGTTTGCTCCTTTCTTCCTTCTTTTTTAAACGGGGCAGATACTTAGAATCATAGAATCAACTGGTTTCGATATTAGAAAAACAAGTTCTAAGCCTTAAAGAATGCAGAAGGGAGAGAGAAAATGCTTTAGGAAATGACAGCGATAGCCGTGAGCAAGAGAAGAGGTTTTGCTAGAGGAACATTTATTTAACTGGAAAAGTCTTTTTGTTGATGTCATAAAACAAGATGCAACACTCGGTTACTGAAACAGTGGCGGGTCACTGATGAGTCGAGTGAGTTTCGGATTTTGTTTTTTAAAGACCTGAGGGCATCAGTGGGCAAGTTAAATCACATTTGTGGTCTATGGAGTTAATTCCAATTATCTTCCTGTCTATAGGCCTCTCCCCTCGCTTTTTCAGGGAGTTGGATTTTTACTTTAACACTTGACAATTTATGACAATGGGTATACTGCAGATGTTATGTATTTTCTGACAAGGGCTGGAGGGGAAACAAGTTGCCAGTTTTCTGCAGTTGTGGATGGAGAAGTTATTTAAACTTCAAATAAGAGGTCTGACGGTCATAAAGGTAGTTGCTTACTATTGCTGTAATGGAATACCTATAATGCCATTCTGTTTTTCAAAAAGGTGTTAAAGCTGTAGCTTAAGGAAGAGGGAGTCATAATAGCAAGACATCATTATGTCCGTAGTGATGCCATAGTATTACCTAATAGGAGCCCCTATCATGCACGAACCCACTGATCTCACGGTTCTGCTTTCTTCTGAGTAGTATGATATTGTCACGGTATTACTGAAAGAATTGTGGTTTCTCCTAAATAAGGGAAATCTGATAAATCCTTGCAGCAACTAATATCCGCAAAGTGTTCCTGAAAATTAAATACAATGGCTTTGCCATTAATTTGCCCCTTCTCCATTTCCAAATGATGGTTTAAAGATGCAGAATATTGAGCAATCTTTTTCTAGACTTCCATATATATATTGTGTAAGCTAGAACTGCAGCCATTAGTTCTCCGAAGCCGTGTGCATGCATCTATGCACTCATGTGTGAGGTTTTGCCAAGGTGGATGCCTATAAGCAAATCTAATACACATCTGCTATATAACCAGATAGAAAATCAACAGAGTAGGTTCACATTATATCTTGAAACTAATAAGCAGTTTATGAGAACAGTTCTAACATCGATGGTTAATATGTTTGTTAGAACCAACCAACTGACCTTGTATAGAACTGTGGATGAAGTTTGGAGATCTGTGATTTTTTTTTCATTAGGAAAAATCTAGGAAAGGAGGAGGAGGAGGGGAAAAATGAGTGATTTGAGGATGAATTTATGAGGCTCTCATGAATAGGGATTTAAGATGAAATAAAGGAAGAATTATGGTTTTAAGCTATTATGCTTTCATACACAATGGATAGGATTCAGGTCATACTCAGGAATCTGGGCACAAACAAGGATGAATGTTTAAAATCCAGCTGAGTGTAGAATTGTTCCCAACATTAGGTAAATATTTGTGATCTTGGATAAACAAAAAAACAAAAGTAGAGGAAAACATATTTGCAATCACAACTGGGACCAGAATTTACATTGCTAAGCAAGGCAGTTGTTAAGCAAGTCATGCCCAATTTTATGACTTTTTTGCCATGGTGGTTCAATGAATCTGGCTTCTTCCATTGAGTTCGCTTGTCAGAAGCTGGCTGGGAAGGGATCACAAATGGTGATCACATGACCTGGGACGCTATAACCATCATAAATACATGCCAATTGCCAAGCGGCTGAATTTTGATCACATGATCGTGGAGATGCTGTGACAGTTGTAAGTGCGAGGACCAGTCATAAGTCACTTTTTTCAGTGCCGTTGTAATGTCAGACAGTCATTAAAAGAAAGGTTATAAATCGAGGATTACATGAAGTTTTAGTATTAACAGAAATGGAAGTTAAGTCTAGATAATATACTAAGTGAAAGTCAAATTGTGTTGCGCTAGTTAATTATTCTTGCAACAATAATCCTAAAAGAGTGAAGTTTCCTCTTCAGACACTTATTTTATTCCAAGTAAACATATGTCACTTCTGAGCAGGTAATCTGACTAATCAAGTAAGTACTTTCCAAATTGCACGTAACACAAAATAAAACATGTTTTGTCATGTGGAAAAAAAGTCATGATCAGGCAATCTCTTCATTAGTCCTGATCAAAAAATATAAGCAATTTACTTCTTGCAAGACTAAACGTAAGTTTTCCTTGGAAAGCTAATGGTCATAATGGTAGTTTTACAAACTGGAAATACAATAAAAGCTTCCTACTTAGAATAGATACCTTTACAGCAACTCTCTATGTAGGTGGAAATTTCTTCTTTAGAAGCTTAGGCTAGGTTTAAACTTAAACTGATTTCTTATACATTTTCATTGTACAATAAGTGGTTATGAGCTTAAAGTCAAAATCCATGTTAAGATTCAGATAGCACATAAAAGTCATTTTGTCCCTGTTTGCTATGAGAGATTAATATATAGTTATCTTTTGGAATTTTTCCCATTTGGAATGTGTATTTTTTTTCTAATATCGGCTGAAGTGGTTAGGAGAAACAAGTTTGGCCATTTTTTTCAGTGTTCTTTTGACATGATCTTAAGACAATAAGCCCTTCCACATGAGGACTCTATGACAAAAGACCATCTCTAGAATTTCCTGGTCTCACTGGGTTCACAGTGGTAAAATTCATGTTTGAATTGCTGTGTGAAGCTTGTGCTGTTCATTTTCTCATTTCTAGGAACTGGGCTTCTGGCTTGTAGTTGCCCTTTTGCAGATCTTTCTTAGAGGAATGATGGATTGACATTTTTGAAGCTTCCTCTCATAGAACCCATTCAGACAATTTTTCTGGATGCAATCAGAAACATGCTTAGAACAATGAAGACATGGATGGGTAAATGTGTTAGAGAGTGTGCCTGACCCAAAGTCACCTAAATCAGCTTTTGTGGCTGAAAGTGGACTGGAACCTGGGTCAAATGTCAGTCCAACATATTGATTTTTATTTAACATTTCCATTCTTTATTATGTGTCTTTGTAGTCTCTATATATGTGAGTACCTTGGATTGGATCTCAGGTCTTTGTTATACACGAAGTGTCTCGGCTCCACCTCCCACTTGCACACAAGTGATTATTTATTTTCTGGAGGGCATCTGCTTATGTGGAAGGCATTAGCAAATGGCTAATGACTTTGGTGAGCCACCTGTAGAGACTAGCCAATCCAAATAGTTCTTGTTTCGTGATTGTCTCATTTAGCAACTGTTTGCACAGTTACAACAGTAATGAAAAAGTAAGCTTGCAACCAATTCTTGCATTCATGACCTTTGCAGGTTTATAAAGCAAATCCAATCCGAGATAAGATCAGAAGCATAGTCACAATTTCATTTAGCAATTGTGGTCGTTAAACAAGGGCTGCCTGTAGTATAAATACACCGTAGACTGTGGTTATCCAAAACATTTAAAGAGGTTCTTTGAATAGCATGTTAACACATGGAAGACAATGCTGTGGGAAGCATTGAGGCAGCTAATTCGTCTTGAAGGATCATTACAAGTTCTTTGAGAGCTTTCCCAGATTGTCTGCTCCTGCAACTGAGCATGCATAAAGAACATTGCTGGTGAGACTGATGGGGAGCTGCAGTGGCTGGATATGCAGACTATCTGGGAAAGACATGAAAGCAAGCATGGCAAGACTGGTAGAAGAATTTATTATTTGTTTGTTTGTTTGTTTGTTTGTTTGTTTGTTTGTTTGTTTGTCAAACATGTACAGGATAGTAGTTGTTTGTATAAACATAACATAAGCAAAAAGTTCCGATAAAAGAAGACAATAGGACGGTAGGACAGGGACGGTAGGCATAGAGGTGCGCTTATGCATGCCCCTTACAGACCTCTTAGAAACGGGGAGAGGTTAACTGTAGACAGTCTAAGGTTAAAGTTTTGGGGAAGAAACCACAGAGTCAGGTAGTGTATTCCAGGCATTGATCACTCTGTTGCTGAAGTCATATTTTCTGCCGTCGAGTTTGGAGCGGTTTACATTAAGTTTGAATCTATTATGTGCTCGTGTATTGTTGCGGTTGAAGCTGAAGTAATCATTGACAGGAGGGACTTTTTGATATATGATTTTATGAACTACATTTAGATCAGATCGGAGGTGACGTAGTTGTAAATTGTCTAATCCCAATATTTCAAGTCCGGTGGAATAAGGTATTTTATTGCGAGCAGAGGAGTGGGGGACTCTTCTTGTGAAATATTTCTGGACTGTTGAATGTTTTCCACAAAAGTAGAATAAATTCCATCTTCTTGGTTTCAATGATTTAAGTGTAGAATAGCACAGATGTCTTGGGAAGGGCTTGGTATTTTGCCTAGCTGCTTTCAGAGGAGAAATGAGATGTCAAACGAGGAATTTTCTAAGAAATGTCAGTAACTTTCCAGTAAAGCAGCCGTGAGAATCAATCTTTCAGTTGTGACTCATGGCATTAATTTTATTTGTTTGCTCTTCGCTAACTCAGAAAACCAGCCTTTTTGAGGGTGGCTTGCATTGCATTAAAATAAACATATATACTAATCTTGAACAATTAAAATATACAATATTTAAAATTTACCTCAGTCAACAATACAAAGTAGATGCCTGGATAATTCTGAAGTGTCCAAGGTCCAGATATATTTAATATTAATTTATTTAAAGGCTTTGGAGATGACACCAATCCTTTGCTATCAATGAAATATGAATATAAATTTAATAAATAAATGAAAGTAAATTTATTAATATACAGATTATTAATATAAAAATCAGTTAATTAAATTAAAAACTGGGAAAACTTTGTCCTTTACTAGTTTATATATTTATTTATTAAAGATAATTTATATGGCTGCCCACTTACTCTCAGTGACTCTGGGTGGCTTACAAAAAATAAAAACCCAATATACAAACAGTAAAAACAATAACTCTCCACTATCCTGGCAACAGCGATCAGTCAGATAAGTCACTTGATGGATAACCTACCCATATAGTCTGCATATTTGTGACAACATATTTTCAAAATGGTCGCCAGTTTGAGAAAAAAGCTAAAAGCTACATCCAAATGTGGAAGAACTCTCTCTTTCCAGTTTTTAAACTAATTGTTGATCTACGAGAGCCCTTATCTTCTTATACCACAGCAGCTGACCTGGGTCAATAGCTAAGGACTTTATCAACTTTTTTAAAAAAAGTTCAACCATAAAGGATCACTCTTGTCTTTGTTGGCCACTCTCCAAAACAGACAACATTAGGGAGACAAGACTTACCTTTACAGGAGTCATCATGGTTCTTTACCTGCAAGGTTTGTTTTTTGCATTCCTTAAATACTCCAATACTGAGATACATACAAGAACTTAATTTAGAATAATTAACTCACTTGATCTGAGAGAAACGTACATGATTCTACTGAGAAGCCAGTAGAAGTGAGACAGATTGTCTGAATGCTTGTAAAGTGATACTAAATTGATGGTCTTCGCCTTCTATTTGTCTTTATCATTCAAACATATATTGCCTCTGTCTAAGTAAGCCATACACACTATCAGCAGTTCTTGCACGTGCCCTCGTATTTGCTAAATATTTGGATGAAGTGCCTTCACAACAAGTCTGCTTTCCTACATTAAGACCACTTGTCTATTCAATTTTTTAAAACAGACACTATCTCATGGCTTGCATGACAAGAGTGACTGAAATCAACATACTCTGGTTGTCTGGTTAAACCAGTGGTGGGTTCCTACCAGTGCAGTCCACTCTATAGCACCGGTAGTGGCCTGCTGGTGACATCACAGTACCGGTGTGGTCGGTTGCCGGTGCCTGGGCGCCACCAATTTTTTTAAAAAAATTAAAAAAATTTTAAAAAATTTCTTCTGCGCATGCCCAGAAGCCGAGTTTCCGGCACTGCTCATGCGCTGCCTTCCTACCCCACAGTGAGTCCAAGCAGGGGAGGATGGCTGAGGGAGCGCGTGAGACACTGAAAAAACGGGCGGCAGGAGCTATCTCCATTCCCCTCCCTTCAGCAGTCCGAGAAGCCACGAACGCGCAGTGATGATCCTAGGCATTTTCGCACGTTTGAGGCTTCTCGAGCTGTTGAGGGGAGGGGGAATGGGCAGCAGGACCTATCTCAGTTCCCCTCCCTTCAGCAGTCCGAGAAGCCACGCCCACCCAGTCACATGGCTGGCAAGCCATGCCCACAAAATAAGCCATGCCCACAAAGTGGTAGTAAAAAAATTAGGAACCCGCCCCTGGGTTAAACCTATATATTCACAGCCTAAAAAGCTCATGAGCAAATCAGATCTGTCAAATGCAAAGCTTGTTAGAAGATTAACGGCTTTTCCAATGATGGGGTTGTAGAGCTCTAACAGGCATGCAACTTTGTTCTGCAAGGGAAGCGGAACCAATGCAGACATGAGGTGAAAATGCCAGCTCAGTGGGATAAAACATATATTCTTACAGACTGCATTACATGTGAAGTGGCAGGGAGACAGGTATTAACTAATCCTGCTGGCAACTAAAACAATAGGCAAATGGGCTAAAGACACCACAAAGCACTATTTCACACGTTAGTTTCAAAAGCACTTGGAAAGAAAGTAAATATTAAGAATGAGTCGTGGGACATCTTAGTAATAGATTCAAAGACAGCTGTAATTAAAATATGCAACCATTCCTCTTTATCGCAATTGCCAACTTTGCTTTCCCTTTCCATTATACCTATTTACACTACACATCAGCATTAAAGAGAGGTTTGGCTCTCTTTTCTCTCATATAGTTTCCCTATGGAGGACTGTGTCAAGTTTTAGGCCATATCAGCTTGACCATCCATTTTTCTTCTGCTATAAGCCCTTTTCATAGAGAAGGCCCAGAGAAGGCCCACAGAGAAGCCCTTCATCCAGTGGTGAAATCCAATTTTTTTTACTACCGGTTCTGTGGGCGTGGCTTGGTGGGCGTAGCAGGGGAAAGATACTGCAAAATCTCCATTCCCACCCCACTCCAGGGGAAGGATACTGCAAAATCCCCATTCCCACCCCACTCCAGGGGAAGGATACTGCAAAATCTCCATTCCCACCCCACTCCAGGGGAAGGGTATTGCAAAATCTCCATTCTCACCCCACTCCAAGGGAAGGATACTGCAAAATCTCCATTCCCACCCCACTCCAGGGGAAGGATACTGCAAAATCTCCATTCCCACCCCACTCCAGGGGAAGGATACTGCAAAATCTCCATTCCCACCCCACTCCAGGGGAAGGATACTGCAAAATCTCCATTCCCACCCCACTCTGGGGCCAGCCAGAGGTGGTATTTGCCGGTTCTCCGAACTACACAAAATTTCCGCTACTGGTTGTCCGAACTACTCAGAATTTCCGCTACTGGTTCTCCAGAACCTGTCAGAACCTGCTGGTTTTCACCCCTGTTAATTCATCTATCTATCCTAGTGCACATTCTATGCATTTCTATGCCTTTCCAGTTAAAATATATCTCTGCTTGAGGTTATGGAAAGCTGATGCCCATCAGAGAGTAAAAATATCAGATCAGTTGGAAAAAATGTCTGATCTACTGAGGCAACAACGACCTACAGTATGTATGGTTTGTAGAGCAACTCTCTTTTTCTATGAGAGACATTGGGAAAGAATGCTTGGTCAGCCCAGATAGAGATGTAAAATTGAATGCTCTCAGAGTACTGATATAACATTTAGGGTTGACAGTTTACAAATTTCCCTAATGGCTTCATAGATGGTAAATAGAAGCAAGGAGTGAGTAGAGCTCTGAGGGACCCACAAAGAAGGAATCTCTGACTGGAACTGGCCCTGGAGAAAGGAGAAGCAATGTAATTCAGTGCCTCCCGCTCTTAATCCCCTGAGCCAATCCAGAAAAATACTTTGAACAATATCGGTCACTGAGAGATCAAGGAATGCCAGGATGGATGCATTACCTCTACCCCAAGCCTGTCAAACATCATCAGAAATGCAGTCATTGCTGTTTTAGTGCCATAGCAAGACCTGGATCCTGACTGGAAGTGGTCCAGATAATGTTTTTTTTTCCCCTCAGAGCCCTCTGGAGCTGTAAACCAACCATCCTCTCAACTCTGTTTCCAGAATAGCAAGTTTGGAGACTAGATCTAGTTTTGTCAAGTTCTACCGGGTCCAATAATGGACCCACCTTGGTGGAGGTGGAAACCATCTATTTCGAAGAAAGAGGAATCACCCCCTCTCATAAGAAGCATTCCCCATTGCCTGCCACCTCCTAGGGCAGTGATGGTGAACCTTTTTTTGCTCGGGTGCCAAAAGGGCGCGCACACTTGCGATAATGTGCACACGCGTGCCCACACCCATAATGCAATGCCCTCCCCCCACGCATGCACGCACAACACAAGAGCCGAGGTGGCAGTTAGAGGCAGGTACTGCAGGCCACTTTAGCTGACACTGATCCGCAGGTCAGCGGTTCAAATCTCACCAGCTCAAGGTTGACTCAGCCTTCCATCCTTCCGAGGTAGGTAAAATGAGGACCCAGATTGTTGGGGGCAATATAAATATACATTGCTTACTGGTGTAAACCGCTTAGAGAGTGCTTGCACTGTGAGGCGGTATATAAATCTCACAAAATAAATAAATAAATAAATAAATAAACTCCCCCCTCGCTTCCCTCCCCCCACGCATGCGCTCAGACCTCACTGAAGCCTCTGAACTTCCGGTAGGCCCGTTGGGCCCTTTTTCGCCTCCCCAGGCTTTAGGAAAGCCTCTGGAGCCTGTGGATGGTGAAAAAAAGCCCAACGGGCCTACCGGTAGTTCAACTTCCGGTAGGACCATTGGGCTGTTTTCCACCATCCACAGGCTCCAGAGGCTTTCCTGAAGACTGAAGAGGGCGAAAATGGCCTCCCCCTGCCCTCCGGAAAGCTGAAATCAGCGCGTACATGCGCACTGGAGCTGACATAGGGCAACGCCTTGCGTGCCCTCAGATATGGCTCCGTGTGCCACCTGTGGCACGCGTGCCATAGGTTCGCCATCACGGTCCTAGGGGAACTATCAGTCAGGAGGGACAGAGATCAAATACAGGAGGCCAAAAACACAGTTCCAAGGATGTCTACTTCATCAGGGCCAACAGGTTTCAACTTCTCTCATCTAACTGGGCAAGACTGTGCCTTAGGCAACTCCACAGGACCTGTACAGCTAGATTCCAACTCTGAAAGAGTCTAAACAACTTTATTCAACAGATGACTAGAATAATACAATGCGAAACAAATGTTTCCTAGAAGGGAACCAGGTTATCCTAAACACGGCCACTGATAGGCTCTCTGCAGACACAATATGGGCAGAACAATAAAATGCTTCAAAATTACATAACATGTTTCCCATCTTCTCATCTTCAAACCTTATTAAATAATAAATCCAGAAATCACCAGTTCATTTTTATCAATTTTCAGCAAAATGTCCATAAAGGGGTTCCACTCTTTTATAAAAGTAGTTATTTTTGCCTCCCTAATCCAAGTCAATTTAGAGCAGTGGTGGGTTGCTACCAGTTCGGACCGGTTCACGTGAGCCAGTGGTGGAAATTTGGCCCCGTTCGCTGAACCGGTAGTGATGGCCGGCTTGCCACTCCCCTGAACTGGTTCCCCGGTCGCTGCTGCTTGAAAGTGGCTGGCAACAAACCCTCTGCGCATGCGCAAAGGCTTCTGCGCACACGCAGAGGGTCAGTACCCGGATGTAACGTACACGTGTGTGTGAAGCACGCACTTCCAACGCAACACGCGCACTTCCGAACCGGTAGGGAAGGTAAGAGAAACTCACCCCTGATTTAGACATTTATGCAAGTTCTCTTCAGAGTCCATTTCTCCATTGTGAGTACAGTCTGTCTTTCTCCAGTGGCATTTTAGCCATTTTAGCCATTAGGTGGGCCCCTGTTGGACCCACAAGAATCCGCATAGGTGCAATCCTATCCAAGACCAAAGTCGCTCACTCATTCCAAGTGGCATCCAATGTCTCATTTAAACCATAGGATCCCTTAGAAACCAGGGAGCAGGGACCATCCAAATAAGTGTTGTCTCTCTGCAGGGAAGTGCCCACCAAAGAACTCAAGTATCAGCAGAAAGTGATCTGGTTTTACTACTCTTGTTTCACTTGTGTATATAGTTTTTACCATTAGGTTGTAAGCTGCCCAGGTTTCATTTTAAGCCAGGTGACTATACCAATGTTTTAAATAAATAATAATAAAATAAAATATCTCCTCACTTCAGATCATGTTGTCACTACCTTGAAATAAACATAAGATCTAATAGCAGATCTAATCTAATGCTGTCTAATGTAGGGCATTAATGTATACACATAATGTGAAACTGAGAAGAATGTATTTGCATTTTGCAAGTAACCTTATCTCGGTTACTTTCCCGTCCTACTGCATCTAATCATGCAAGTCTCGAGTCTCATTGTATTATATTCCCACGAAATACGTCAGGAAATGAACCTTAAAGTCCTGTCTTTTCCACTATATTAGATCAATGCATGTTTATAGTATCCATTCATCAGATACCTGCTCTTCAACTGTTTCTTGTTCTGGCACTTACTTAGTGAGCTTACTTGGAACAACAGGTGTTCTTAAAGATGACCCTTTGATCTTTTTATGCATGCTGGATAGACAGAGTTTGGAGCAGCTTCTAATTTTAGTATTATTACACACAAACAGTGGTAGCTTGGTTTCCATAGGGTACTTGGTATAGGTTTATTTAAGGCTTATTTATTTATTTATTTATTTTTGTATCCTGCGTTTATAAGTAATTCAGGGTGGCAAAGACATCCAACATACCTTCCTTCTCTTCTTTACCCCACAGCAATCACCCTTTGGGGTGGGTTGAGCTGAGAGAGAGTGATTGGCCTAAAGTCACACAGCTGGCTTTTGTAGCTAAAGCAGGACTAGTAGTCGAGTTCAACTTGAAGGAGACTTTGTTCTACTAACATTAATGTCCCAAACAGTTTACGATCCTCTTTCTTTCTTTCTTTCTTTCTTTCTTTCTTTCTTTCTTTCTTTCTTTCTTTCTTTCTTTCTTTCTTTCTTTCTTTCTTTCTTTCTTTCTTTCTCTTTCTTTCTCTTTCTTTCTTTCTTTCTTTCTCTTTCTCTTTCTTTCTTTCTTTCTTTCTTTCTTTCTTTCTTTCTTTCTTTCTTTCTTTCTTTCTTTCTTTCTTTCTTTCTTCCTTCCTTCCTTCCTTCCTTCCTTCCTTCCTTCCTTCCTTCCTTCCTTCCTTCCTTCCTTCCTTTTTTCTTTTTTTGCATGGGGGATAGTGTTTGATGGCCCAGTCCAAGTATTCAATTCTGCAGGAGAGAGACCTGATAAAGAATGCCTGTGCTGTCAGAGGCTCACTTTGACAGATGACGTTTTCTGCATTGCTTCTAGACATTCCCTTTGGCATGTTTCTTCTGGTGTTCTTAGAATTTAGGAAACTTTGTAGGCAGTTTGGGCAACAGCTGAGATTCTAACACATCACTTTACTACTTTCACGTACTGAACAACAAAAAGAGTGAAACCCCCCCATTTCATAATACTCATTTTTAACCATAACTTCTCACGCAAACCGCCTAACTGGATCAAAATGACTTGTATGAAATGTATATGAAAGTTGGTCTGGGATTTCAGCATTTGTAATATGCATCTGCGTATACGTAGATTGCTTCATTTCTCTAAAAGAGGAAGCAGACCAGTAAGCAGACTTCCTGAAGAGATGGCTTCAGGAAATAGTGATTTAGAAAGTTACCATGATAGTTTCCAACACTTTAAGAGCACTTGAATAGACTGGCCTTATTACTTGGCAGAATGAGATGGTACCAAACCCGAGCCGAAAGCTGACACGGTGAAATTCAATCGAGTCTAATTCTTTATTTGCTTACATCTAATGGACAGAATCGTTCCCAGACTAAAGCTGTAACTGTCTACTCTGACTTAATAGACATATCCTGAGAGATTCTAGGCTGAACCTCTTCCAACCGCCCCATCCAGTTTGATTTCTTTTTGAAATCTGCTGTTTCCTCTTGGGAAACCATGGTGCTGTTGCTGGAATTACCCCCTCCCTTCTCCAGGTGCACATTTCATCACATCTGTTCACATCAAGGAGCTGTGATGAAGAGTGAAGAAATTGTATGTTTTTATGGTTGTATTTTTCCTGGCAGGGAGGAGAAAGATGTAGACTGGCCTTCTCCATCTCAGAGTGTTTTGACTGGAGCAGTGTTTCTCAACCTTGGCAGTTTGAAGATGTGTGGACTTCAACTCCCAGAATTCCACAGCCAGCAACGCTGGCTGGGGAATTCTGGGAATTGAAGTCCACACATCTTCAAACTGCCAAGGTTGAGAAACACTGGACTGGAGGCTGTTATTATGTGCTCCAGTTTAGGTAGCAATATTCAGTATATTGGTCTGATCCTGCAAATGTCTTCAGCCCTTTATTATGGACCAGATAAACCACCTATCAAACCAATTCTTGAGAGACTAACTGGGACAAGAATAATTTCTTAGATTGAAATAATAAGCCTTAAATTGTAATGAAGAAGTAAGACCCTATTAGTATTGTAGAAAGTTAGCACCCACCCTTCTCCTAGATTAGTGCTTCTTAATTATTGTCTATTACGCCCCCCCCCCCCAGGAAAAAGTAAACATTTCGCGCGCCCCCAACTCTCCGATCTGGTCCCCAATGGAATGTTAGTGTTAATATTTATTATTTTCCTTATTATAAGCTGCAAACAAACTATTGGCTGGGGAAGGCTGCTCTACCCACTTACCTGGGAGTAAGTCACACTGAACTCAGTGGAGCCTGTTTTTAGTTAGGTAGGCATAGGCTACCGTGGTTAGGGCCCTCTTTTGACAAGGGGCCAGGCCAGCTTAATCAAGCCGATGTTTTGGGGTCACCGGCCTGGCCCATAAGTGCCGCCTCTGCCGGGCACTCACAGCGAATGGTGTGCAAGGAGGCTTTAGGGTGCCATTCGAAGCTTTCGCCCAGCTGCAGAAGATGTTCCTCCTTGTCCAGCAGGTTCGCCACGCCATTCATGGCTACCGCGGCGCCTGCCGAGAACAACAAGAACCCATGCAGCCGCCCCGCCCCGCCTGGCCGCCTTCTCTTCCGTGCTCGGAGCAGCGTGCAACTGGGAAAACACTCCCCGTCCAGGGGAATTGATTGAGAGGGACCACGCATGTTCCCCAGGGTCACACGTGCCCCCCATGCATTGCTCTGAGCCCCCCTGGGGGGGGCACCCCACTATTTGAGAAACACTATCGTAGATGAAGAATAAAATATACTAGGAAATATTAAAAAGGCAGAATATTATACTTCTCTGGATGAGAAAAGGAGAAACATGTTCTTGGAAAGCAGCCCCCACCTTTGTTAATAGCCCCAGAAAGACTGGGCCATCCTATCTACAAAACAAAAGGCCTTCAACTCCAGGGTGATAGGATTAGCCCTCACTCAAGATCCAAACCAGGACAAAGCCATTAAGCCATAATAGGAATTGCCCAACACCCTTTCAGAACACATGCCTCTTCATCACATTACCTAGCACAGTTCAACCAAGCTTGACTCAGAAAACCTACAAGGTTAACTATGACCCTTACAGCAGCCAATAGCTTGCCACAGGAACAGGAAGCTCAAATTCAAAGCCCAAGAGAGAGTATAAATCTCTCTCTCTCTCACCCATGTGCTCATTTGCCCAGGAACCAAAAAAACCCGTGGTCCTGTCCACCATTAAACCATCTTTCCAAACAGCCTCCATGTTTCCAGTGTCTTTCTCCCCACTTGGAACTGAACCCAGATGGACATTTCTTCCAACAATATTTTTACTGTTCAAACAATAAAATAAAAGTTTGCCTTCAGATATTCCAAATGTTTGGTCATAAGAAATGAAATCAAAAGACTTCTGTAGAGTCTGAGTCAGGGCCCTATTTTTTATTTCGATAATGTTAGAAAGAGGAAAGAAACCTTTTCTCAAAACCTTATTCAGTCATTTTTCTGGCTTTTGCAGTTTCAGAAGACATTTCAAAAAATACTTTTCCAGTCATAATATATGCTAGAAAATTGTCTTTACCATTAAAAAAAAATACTGTGGTCTCCATATTATTTTATGTTAACATGTATCCAAGTCATAGGTGGGAGGGAATTTACCATGGCTGGCCTTTTTGAAAGTGCTACTTTATAGCATGTGAGGATTATCCTTGCCTTGCACTTCAGAAATTCATTTTATTAATAGCCATTTTAAAAAAACAAACCACATGGTGCCCATTGTATAATTTGCACATTTGCCTGTTTCTATAATATAAGTTCATAAATTTACAAGTTAATATCAGCAACTTTCTCTGATAATTTGACCAATTCGTCTCTAGAAGTTGGCTCTGGTGCTCCACCAGACTTTGCTTAGCCACCTCAAGCCCAAGTCTGGCTGAGTAGACATCTTCAGGCTCCAACTACTTTGTTAAATGGTGAAAACAGCACCATACCACTGCACCATTAAGCCCTAGCACTTTGGGATGTGTGTATGATGAACAAAGAAGTCATCGGACTAACCAGTTTGATCCCTTCTGCAGATCCGACGTGGATCATAATGGAGTGGGTCATAATAGATAGGGATCCTCATGGATAATTGTCAGGTACGCTCTAAAGCAGTGATGGCGAACCTATGGCACGCGTGCCACAGGTGGTACGTGGAACCATATCGAAGGGCATGCGAGGCGTTGCCCTATGTCAACTGATTTTCCGCTTTCTTTTTGGCCGTTTTTGCTCTCCCCATGGCGAAAATGGCCCAACCGGAAGTTCACTTGTGTGCTCACCCTCAGCTTCCGTTTCGCTGTCAGAGATCTTCAGGAACTTCTTCGGCTTTGGACAGTTGCAGCCAGGCCTTGCACATCTCTGCCCATTTCTTCTGCAGCCGGGAAGGCTTTCCTGAAGGCCTCTGCAGCCGATAACAGAGCTCCAGATTGATCCGGAGCTCTGTTATCGACTACACAGACCTTCAGGAAACCTTTCCTGGCTGCAGAAGAAATGGGCCGAGGTGTGTGAGGCCTGGTTGCAACTATCTGAAGGTAAGTAGTAGGGCAGCTCCACTTCCTTTCATTTCCGAACTTCGAATTGGCCCGTTGGGCCATTTTTCGCCGTCCCCAGGCTTCAGGAGGCTTCCCTGAACCCTGGGGAGAGCGAAAAACAGCCCAACGGGCGTACTGGAAGTCAGGAGGCTTCAGTGAGGCCTGTGCGCATGTGTGTGTGGGAGCTGTGGGGTTGTGCGCATGCGCAGGACATTACATTATGGGTGTAAGCATGCGCGCACACACTATCGTGCATGCGCGCACCCTTTTGGCACCCGAGCCGAAAAATGTTTTCCCTCACTGCTCTAAGGCAGTGTTTCTCAACCTTGGCAGTTTGAAGATGTGTGGACTTCAACTCCCAGAATTCCCCAGCCAGCGTTGCTGGCTGTGGAATTCTGGGAGTTGAAGTCCACACATCTTCAAACTGCCAAGGTTGAGAAACACTGCTCTAAGGTCTTTGTTTTGCAGTGTGAGACCTATGAGATTTTCATGACATTTTTGCTCCGTCAATTTCCGTGAGAGATTCTAGGGAAACTAGTAGGAGGAATTTCAATTATAAAGAGCCAAGAGATAAGAAACAAATCTGTTGACAATTCATTTCATAAACAGTAACTAAATCCAAAATGTCAACAAACCTGAGGACAAATGATTCAAAATGTTCTGAGACTTCCCACTGTAATGAATTAACTAATAAAGGAGAATTGGAAATCCCCTATTATTGCTGTTAAAGTCACGTTATTGAAATCTGTGTAATTCTTGCTGTCTTGATCATGCCCAACTGCATGGGACTTCACACTTCTTGCAATAGGCATGGATTTAATGCAATGCGAACTTTGTTGCCTCATTAGGTGGTATCACGACAATCTCACACGTCATGCGGCAGAGGCTCTCCTTCTTTCCAATGGCAGTGATGGAAGCTATCTCCTAAGAAAAAGCAACGGCAAGACTACTCTTTTTTCACTTTCTGTAAGGTATAGTATTATGAATATTTCTTACATTACATTTTCATGTGAGCCTGCTCATATTTTGAGTTCAGTATATCTGCTTTCTTTCCCACAACTGTCATATATTTAGCGGCTGGTGCAAGAAGCAAAGTAAAATTGTAGCATACCCAATCCTCTTGACTCTATCATTGATCGATTTTCACAAGTCAGTTGGGAAATGCAATTCATCTGAACACCAGTGAAATTTAATTTAATTTAATTTAATTTAATAGATTTGTATGCCGCCCAACTCCCAAGGGACTCTGGCCGGCTGACAGCATTTCAAATCATTATTACATATAAAAACATATAATTAAAAATTATAAAAATTAAAAATATCAGACATTCATAACCAAGGGGGGAGACCCAAATATAGTCTGATTGGTCTCACTTTCACCCCGCCTGCCGGAAGAGCCAAGTTTTTATTGCTTTACGGAAGGCCAGCAGGGTGGGGATAGTCCTAATCTCTGGAGGGAGTTGGTTCCAAAGGTAGGGGGCTCCCACAGAGAAGGCTCTCCCCCTCGGCCCCGCCAACCGGCATTGCTTGGTCGATGGGACCTGGAGGAGACCAACTCTGTGGGACCTAACCGGTCGTAGGGAGGTATGCGGCAGGATGCGGTCCCGAAGGTAACCTGGCCCTGAGCCATGTAGGGCTTTAAAGGTCAAAACCAACACCTTAAATTGGGTCCAGAGACTAATGGGCAGCCAATGCAGCTGGCAGAGAATGGGTGTCACATGGGTGTACCTAGGCACACCCACCACAGCTCGTGCTCAAATAGCTACGACTCAGGAACATTTAACTTTGACTGAAATACATTTTTTTAAAAAAAATCAGAAGTAGAATAATTTAAATACCCATAATTAATCAGTTAATGTATTAAGCATATGCAGGTGATCCTAAAGTTATGGCCAATCATTTAATGACCATTTGAGTTACGCTGGTACTGAAGAAAAGTGACTTGCATTTGGTGCCTGTGGTCACATGATCAATATTTGGGCGCTTGGCAACTGGCATGTATTTACAATGGTTGCAATATCCCAAGATGAAGTGGTGTAGCGTTTCCTGCCTAAGCAGGGGGTTGGACTAGAAGACCTCCAAGGTCCCTTCCAACTCTGTTATTCTGTTTTCTGTAAGATCATGTGATTGCCATTTGGAATTTTCCCAGGGGACTTCTGACAAGCAAAGTCAATGAGGCAATGAGGCAAGTTGCTTAACAACGGTGGCAAAAAGGTTGTAAAAATGGACTTACTTAACAACCACATTGCTTTGAGATGTGTGGTTGTAAGTTGAGGACTACCTGCATTGAACATATGACCACAATATCTTATATAAACTTGCGGTAAAATAGAACTAGAAACTCATGAACTACAGGTACAGACTACTTGTGACCCCTGAGACATTATTTTGGTAGGTTATACATACTTGCTTCGATTTCAGCTTACATGAAAAACTTATATTCGACTTACATTAAAAACGGAATGGGACAGTTCGCCTCCTCCACTCTGCCACACCTGTTTTGTCCCCAGGCTTCCGCCCCCAAACAATCCGGCTCTGCCTTTTCTCCTTGGCCCCTTAGCTAACGGGCCAAAAAGCCAGTTCATCCCGGGCTTTTGGGCGCACGGGACACTTTGCCCCCAGCCAATCAGAGGAGCAAGAATCCCACCCCCTTGGAAGCAGCCTTTTTAGGAGAAGGAACGGGGACAAGTCTTCCCTCTCTTGCTTAAAACAGACACGTTTTTCAGATGGTCCCAATGAAAGAAACGGGAGGGAGGAAGAGTGCTTCTAGCTGGACTCCCTCTCTTCCTTAAAACAGACACGTTTTTCAGAGGGTCCCAATGAAAGAAACGGGAGGGAGGAAGAGTGCTTCTAGCTGGACTCCCTCTCTTCCTTAAAACAGACACGTTTTTCAGAGGGTCCCAATGAAAGAAACGGGAGGGAGGAAGAGTGCTTCCAGCTGGACTCCCTCTCTTCCTTAAAACAGACACGTTTTTCAGAGGGTCCCAATGAAAGAAACGGGAGGGAGGAACAGTGCTTCCAGCTGGACTCCCTCTCTTCCTTAAAACAGACACGTTTTTCAGAGGGTCCCAATGAAAGAAACGGGAGGGAGGAACAGTGCTTCCAGCTGGACTCCCTCTCTTCCTTAAAACAGACACGTTTTTCAGAGGGTCCCAATGAAAGAAACGGGAGGGAGGAACAGTGCTTCCAGCTGGACTCCCTCTCTTCCTTAAAACAGACACGTTTTTCAGAGGGTCCCAATGAAAGAAACGGGAGGGAGGAACAGTGCTTCTAGCTGGACTCCCTCTCTTCCTTAAAACAGACACGTTTTTCAGAGGGTCCCAATGAAAGAAACGGGAGGGAGGAACAGTGCTTCTAGCTGGACTCCCTCTCTTCCTTAAAACAGACACGTTTTTCAGAGGGTCCCAATGAAAGAAACGGGAGGGAGGAACAGTGCTTCCAGCTGGACTCCCTCTCTTCCTTAAAACAGACACGTTTTTCAGAGGGTCCCAATGAAGGAAAGGGGAGGGAGGAACATGTTAATAGATTAACACAAGATGGTAATTATCCCATTGCATTGAGTCAGACAAGGCTACTGTTTTTGAACTGTGGTGATTTAGATAAATTAAGAAGAGTTGTTTATGAACAACTGTTATCAGGAGTAATTCTCTCTCTCTCTCTCTCTCTCTCTCTCTCTCTCTCTCTCTCTCTCTCTCTCTCTCTCTCTCTCTCACTCTCTCTCTCTCTCTCTCATCCTCGCACTCCCTAGCTCTCTCTCTCTCCCATTCCCTCTGTCTCTCATTCTCTCTCTCATAGGAAGGAAGGAAGGAAGGAAGGAAGGAAGGGAGGGAGGGAGGGAGGGAGGGGCAGCAAAAAAGAGATATTGAATCAAATCTGGTGCGAAAAAAACTAAAGCTCCTGGTAAGCTGATTTAGGTATAGTGAGAATCACAGCTGGCATCGGGGTTTGCAAGGGATGATTGCCTGGCTCAAGGGAATTCAAGACAGGAACCAGGAACCTGGACCAAAGGGATCGAAAATGTGGGGAGAAAAACGGAAGCCCCTCTCATACACACACAATGAAGGGGAAAATATAGAAACCACTGTTTCTGACTGGTTCCCCCCAAAGCACTCCTCCTCCCTCCCCTTTCCTTCATTGGGACCCTCTGAAAAACGTGTCTGTTTTAAGCAAGAGAGGGAATCTCATTGAGTCCAACTAGAAGCACTCTTCCTCCCTCCCTTTCCTTCATTGGGACCCTCTGAAAAACGTTTCTGTTTTAAGGAAGAGAGGGAGTCCAGCTGGAAGCACTCTTCCTCCCTCCCGTTTCTTTCATTGGGACCCTCTGAAAAACGTGTCTGTTTTAAGGAAGAGAGGGAGTCCAGCTGGAAGCACTCTTCCTCCCTCCCGTTTCTTTCATTGGGACCCTCTGAAAAACGTGTCTGTTTTAAGGAAGAGAGGGAAGACTTGTCCCCGTTCCTTCTCCTAAAAAGGCTGCTTCCAAGGGGGTGGGATTCTTGCTCCTCTGATTGGCTGGGGGCAAAGTGTCCCGTGCGCCCAAAAGCCCGGGGTGAACTGGCTTTTTGGCCCGTTAGGCTAAGGGGCCAAGGAGAAAAGGCAGAGCCGGATTGTTTGGGGGCGGAAGCCTGGGGACAAAACAGGTGTGGCAGAGTGGAGGAGGCGAACTGTCCTAGACCCCATTAAAAATAATGACTGTTTGCTTAGATTGGTTTTGTAAAATGCTGTAGTGTGAAATACATGCAAACCAGGGGTGAAATTCAAAAATTTTCCCTACCGGTTCTGTGGGCGTGGTTGGTTGGCGTGGCAGGGGAAAGATACTGCAAAATCCCCATTCCCTCCCCACTCCTGGGGGAAGGATATTGCAAACTCTCCATTCCCTCCCCGCTCCAGGGGAAGGATACTGCAAAATCCCCATTCCCTCCCCACTCCAGGGGAAGGATATTGCAAAATACCCATTCCCACCCCACTCTGGGGCCAGCCAGAGGTGGTATTTGCCGGTTCTCCGAACTACTCAAAATGTCCGTTACCAGTTCTCCAGAACCTGTCAGAACCTGCTGAATTTCCCCCCTGATGCCAACTAGAATGACCTTTCATTTATTATAATTTTGAGAATTACAGTCTGAAACTCATGTTTTTGAAGTGATGATGCATTAGTTTTAGTGATATTATATGCTTACTCTTCCTATTAATGGATAAGAGTTAACCACATTTTGTCTAGCTGATGATAGTCAGATGATAGTCAGAGGTACAGAATAAATGGTGTGACAGATAGGCAAACCTCTGATTGTCTTAATGTCTTCTATTTGAAATGCTGAGAACATGACCTGAAAATATGACTTTATTCCTGCTCTTTTCTTTTGGGCTACTGAGAGAGAGAGCCTCAAAGCCATCAAGCTAACATTTCTCATAAGAACTGAAGCTGAGGAACTGGAAGAGGAGTAAACTAATAGTTCTTCCCAGTGGAAAAAAAAATGAAGCTACCTTATCTCAAAATCATCAAGAGCTTCATAATTGTTCCTATAAGGCAGTTGAGCCACAAGTAAATCAGCTCAGCTCACCAGCGCTGATTAAGGTACAGGTACATAAAAGCATGGAATTGCTCTCAATCTGGTTCGGAACTCGTATATGGAAGCCTCCCAACTTCCAAAGCTCCTGGTAACCATGGCCAAGTGGAGTTCAACAGACAGTACTTGGAAGGCACCAAGCCAAGGAAAGCTGGTATATATCAAAGGAAAATAATAAGTGGAGTAATATAAGATGAAACTTAACTTTCTCACAATAAAGCTTATGATCTTTTCTAAAAGATGGATGGTAGGGAGCGGGGGTGGGTTCTAATTTACCTTGCTGCTGGTTCGCTTCCTCCCGTGCTGCGTGGCCGCGCCTCGTGGGCACGGGCATGCGCAGTGCCAAAAAAATCCAATTTTTTAAAAAAGCCAAAAACAAGATGGCGATGCATATGTGGTGCCGGAAACTCGACTTCTGCGCATGCGCAGAAGAAAATAATAATAATAATAAATAAAAATAAATTCAAAAAAATTCAAAAAAAGATGGCGGTGCCCATGGACCGGCACCGACCGAACCAGTTCTGTGACGTCATCGTGACATCACCAGCGGGTCGCCACGGGTTCGGGCGAACCGGGAGGAACTTGGAGGAACCCACCTCTGGTAGGGAGTACCATAGGCTTAGACTCCTGGGAATGAAGGAAAACGTGAATAAGTTCCTTATGAAGACAAGGGAGTTTCTTGTTTCTAACTCTTTTATTTAATGGTCTTCTGGAACCAATGCAAGCAGTTTGTACAGTTAACCACTTCCGATATTTTGTTTCAGAGCAAAAGATTCTGTGAAGCATTTTCATGTGGAATACACAGGGAATTCATACAAGTTTGGCTTCAACGAATTTTCAGACTTGAAAGACCTGATCATGCATTTTGCGAATCAGCCTCTAATAGGTAGCGAGACAGGTAATCACAATTTTCTTTTTCTCTTTCTTTTGAAATATTGTATTGTGAACATTTAATTTAACGATTCTATATTGTAGCTTTACTTTAAACCAAAGCTCTTTTTGATCTATTGATTTGCATATGGGAGCAATAGGTCAACTGATGATGCTATGTCTATTGTTATTCATACTGTATTGAATCATTTGGAACAACAGGGAACTTATGTAAGGCTGTTATTTGTGGATTATAGCTCTGCCTTTAGCACCATTCTACCCAATAGGTTGTTTCTTAAAATGTCCAATTTGGGTATAGATCAGAGGATTTGTTTGTGGATAAAGGATTTTTTGACAGATAGGCCACAGTCAGTAAGGATGGGATCTCATCATTCTTCCATTCTGACATTAAGCACAGGAGTCCCCCAGGGTTGTGTGCTAAGCCCTTTCCTATATTCCTTGTATACATATGACTGCACCCCATTGTATAATACCAGTGCAATTATTAAGTTTGCGGACGATACGACAGTGGTGGGGCTCATTAACAAGAACAATGAGTCTGCTTATAGAAAGGAAGTACAAGGGTTGATATTGTGGTGCAAAGAGAATAATCTTATACTTAACACCCAAAAAACTAAAGAACTGATAATTGACTTTAGGAAAAAGAGAGATGCACATTTACCATTGCACATAGATGGCGAGGAGGTGGAGAGGGTTAGTAGTTTTAAATTTCTGGGTATTTATATCTCGGAGGACCTCTCATGGACTATGAATGTAAACATGCTCGTGAAGAAGGCTCAGAAGAGGCTGTACTTCCTGAGAATGCTCAGGAAGATAAATCTATCTCAGCATCTACTGTTGTCCTACTATCGCAGCACCACTGAGAGTGTCCTGACATATGGTATTCTAGCATGGCATGGAAGCAGCTCTGCAGCAGACAAAAAAGCTTTACAGAGAATAATTACAACTGTCCAGAATATCATTGGGCTACAGCTACCAGCCCTGGACGATATCTCTGCACCTCGCTGTTCTAGGAAGTTGCACAATATTCTCAGAGACTCTTCTCATCCTGCTTACAATCTTTTTGAACTGTTGCCTTCTGGCAGAAGATACAGAACAATTAAACAATTAAAATGCTTCTTCAGCTCAGAGCTGAAGAAGCTTCTTGGACAAGAAGTGAAATGTCTTCAAAAAAAATCAGAAAGTCCAGTTGCCTCTTAAAAAAGCACTTTTGGGACAACCATGACCTGGATGACTGAGAATTTCTATAGACTTCTTTTGAAATTTTTGGATCTGTTCTTATACAGCTTAAAAAATTGAATAAAACCATCTTGATACAAACGGTTTCGTGTGGTTTGGCTAACAATGCTGTATCTAATACATTAAATACTGATTTTATCCTTACTTTGTTTTATTACACAAGTAAACAAGTACACAAGAGCCGTGGTGGCACACTGGTTGGAATGCAGTCCTGCAGGCTACTTCTGCTAGCTAGTCCTGCCAGCTGCCTACAATTTGGCAGTTTGAATCTCACCAGGCTCAAGGTTGACTCAGCCTTCCATCCTTCCAAAGTCGGTAAAATGAGGACCCAGATTGTTGGGGGGCAATATGCCTACTCTGTAAACCGCTTAGAGAGGGCTGTAAAGCACTGTAAAGCAGTATATAAATCTAAGTGCTATTGCTATTGCTAAATACTTGAATAGATCATTCTGGGTGGTTTAAGAAAGCATTTGAGAAGATACAAGAGGTAAGGAGCACTGAGATATATATTTAGTTTAAGGCCAGAAATGGTTTAATCTTGTTCAAATGTCAAGTCTATTTCCTGATACAAGTGTTAAAACTCATTGACTGGCCCCAACTGACACAGTGCCTAGAAACTTGAGCTCTGTTGTTACAGTCCCTAAATAGGTTGCTGTAATGTCCGGGAACTTCCACTCAGGTCCGCTCTCGACAGGGGGCGCAACGCTGTCTCCTGATTGGCTACCTGTTTGACAGCTCAAGGAGCTGTCAAACAGAACCTCGTGTTGCCATCAGCTGAGAGCGCGTGTGTGTTAGCAGCCGCGTTTTGGCAACCTGTTAGCTATTGTGTAAAATAAAGAGAGCTGTTAGCACAGAATCCTGGCTCACCTCAGTGACTGACCCACCGTTCCGGGGTTGGAACAGTTGCTATTTAACACAAGATATGCTTCAGATTTTTGATGAGCAACTACTACTGGAGCCAGTCCAGGTGAAGAAGAGGCTCCCATTATCAACTCATTATGTGTCAAGTAAGATCAATGGGCTGAACTTTTAAGAATGCTAAAGTACCTGGCCGTTCTGAGAAAGGAAAGGATGGTAAGGAGCTATAAGCAATTCAGAGAGGTTTTTGTTTTGTTCTGTTTTGTTTTTTGGCAGTCTCACTTCAATGAGGTTTTCTTTTAAGAGAATTCTCCCTTTGCACAAGGGAGGTCCTACTGTACTTTTGTTCGAATCTTTCAGAAGCTTTGCTTTCCTATACTTAGGATCAAGCACTGTGACACTGCAGTGGTGGGTTCCTACCGGTGCGGTCCACTCTACGCACTGGTAGCGGCAGGCTGGTGACGTCACCAAGAGATTACCGACCCGGTGCGGTCGGTTGCCGGTCCCTAGGAGCCGCCATCTTTTTTTCAGAATTTCTGGGCTTTTTTTTCTTCCTGCGCATGCGCGGAAGCAAAATCGCACTGAAATTTCGTGAGGGGACGCGTGTGCGAGATTTCGGTGATTTTTTGCTTCTGCGCATGCGCAGAAGCAAAAAATGGCTGAAATCGCTCACACATGCGCACGCGTCCCCTCGCAAGATTTTGGCGCGATTTTGCTTCTGCTCATGCACAGAAGCAAAATCATGTGAGGGGGCGCGTGCGTATAGCAAGCGCGCATGCACAAAATGTGGTGATGCGTGCGCAGCGCACCGGTAGCAAGGTAAGCGAGCAACCCGCCCCTGTGACACTGGGATTCAATTTAAACACATTTGAGGATTCCCTGATTTATTGGGCACATGCAAATCAATGGGAATGCTTTAAGACGACAAAAATCTTTCAGTGATGATTCCAGCTGTTTTTCTTGTCTTCTTGTGTTTAAGTCTTTGCTGACCTAGAGCACCATTTTGACAAAATAGAGTGTATCTCCTTAGTTTATTCTTTTCTGCCCTTCATTAAGAGGACAAAACAACGGTACAACTAAAAATCCATTTCTTTATACTTCCAAAATACAAGTAGTCCTCAATTTACGGCCACAATTGAGCCCAGCATTTCTGTCGCTAAGCAAATAGCAACCTATTTGTTAAGTGAGTCTTGCCCCATTTTACGACCTTTCTTGCCACCGTTGTTAAGTGAATCATGGCAGTTGTTAAGTGAATCTGACTTCTCCATTGACTTCGCTTGTCAGAAGGTCGCAAAAGGTGATCATACGAACCCAGGACACTGCAACTGCCATAGATATGAGTCAGGTGTCAATCATCTGAATTTTGATCATGTGACCATGGGGATACTGCAAGTGGTCGTTGGTCACTTTTTTCAGTGCCATTGTAACTTAGAATGGTCACTAAACAAATTGTTGTAAGTCGAGGACTACCTGTACATTGTTTCCAAACATAGAATCAATCAGATCAGGGGTGAAATCAGAGGCTTGCTACAGGTACTGACAAGGAGAGAAGCAACCTAGAACTAAGGAGACATTTCTTGACAATTAATCGGTGGAGCGACTTGCCTTCAGAAGTTGTGAATGCTCCAACACTGGAAGTTTTTAAGAAGTGATTGGACAACCATTTGTCTGAAATGGTATAGGGCAGGAGCAGTGGTGGGTTGCTCTCTTACCTTGCTATCGGTGTGCTGCGCGCACATCTCCACGTTTCGCGCACGCCCCCTCGCACGATTTTGCTTCCACGCATGCGCAGAAGCAAAATCTCACGAGGGGACACTTGTGCACAATTTCGGCGATTTTTTTGCTTCCGCGCATGCGCGGAAGCAAAAAATCACCACAAACTCACGCATACGTGAGATTTTGCTTCGGCGCATGAAGCAAAAAAAGCCCAAAAATTCTGAAAAAAGATGGTGACAGGTGAAGACGACGGACCGGTGTCACACGCAAATTGCGTAATCGGCCGGCCGCTACCGGTGCGGTAGAGTGGACCGCACCGGTAGGAACCCACCACTGGGCAGGGGTCCCCAAACTTGCCAAACTTGTATTCCAGGGGCCCCCAAACTTGCCAACTTTAAGACTTGTGGACTTCAACTCCCAGAATTCTCCAGCCAGCTCTGCTGACTGGAGAATTATAGCAATAGCACTTTTCTTATATACCGCTTCATAGTGCTTTACAGCACTCTCTAAGCAGTTTACAGAGTTCAGCATATTGCCCCCAACAATCTGGGTCCTCATTTTACCGACCTCGGAAGGATGGAAGGCTGAGTCAACCTTGAGCCTAGTGAGATTTGAACAGCTGAACTGTTGAACTAGCAGTCAGCCTGCAATGGCTGCATTTAACCACTGCACCACTTCAGCTCTTAATTCTGGGAGTTGAAGTCTACAAGTCTTAAAGTTGCCAAGTTTGAAGACCTCTGGTATAGGGTTTCCTGCCTGAGCAAGGGGTTGGACTAGAAGACCTCCAAGGTCCCTTCCAATTCTGTAATTCTGTTCTGTTCTATTTGGAAGGTAATCCTTGATTTATACACATTTGTTTAGTGAGGAAAGACATACCAGCACTCAAAAAAGTGACTCACAACTGTTCCTCGCACTTACGAATATCACAGTATCCTCGTGATCATGTGATCAAAATTTGGGCATTTGGCAGCCAGCATGTTTTTATGATGGTTGCATCATCCTGGAATCATGTGATTGACAATTGCAACCTTCTAGCTGGTTTCTGACAAGCGAAGTCAATGGGGAAAGCAGATTCACTTTTTGATCACATGATTTGCTTAACTGCAGTGATTCACTTACCAACCAATGGCAAAAAAAGTATGTAAAATTGGGCATAACAACCGCCTTGCTTAGGAACCAAAATTCTGGTTTTAATTATGGTCGTAACTTGAGGACTAGCTTTAGATACCAATTTTGTTAAAGCCAGGCAGATTTAACTTCCATTCATGTTTGAGTGGGAAACCACTTGATATCCTATGAATAGTGATGCAAATTGCCTAGTTAAGGTAATAACATCCCACCATTTGCTGATTATGGTATCATCCATTGAATTTTATTTATTCAAGAACCATAGAAACAGCCTTACTCTTTTAGAAAGATCATCTACTCCAGTCCTAACTAACAGAAATTGTTTCTCATGGCTTGCATCTTAAATATACTATATGTCAGTGATGGCTAACCTTTTTGCCGTCGCGTGCCAAAAGCAGGGGGAGCACAGGGGGTCGCGCATGTGCGTGCCGACACCCATAATTTAATGTGCCCCCCCGTGAATGTGCATGCAACCCCCCATGCTCCCCCGGCTTTAGGCACGCGATGGCACGGTGGGTTTTTCACCGTCCCCAGGCTCCAGAGGCTTTCCTGGAGGCTGGGGAGGGCGAAAACGGCCTCCGTCATCCCCCCAGAGGCCCTCTGGAGGCCAGAAACGCCCTCCCAGAGCCTCCACGCGAGCCCTTTACTTACCTCAAAACGGGCCGTGGAAACTCCTGGGAGGGGAAGGGGCGTGGCCAGCCAAAAATCAGCTGGCATGTGTGCACATGTGCGCTGGAGCTGATCTATAGCAATGGCTCCCGTGCTGGCAGATATGTGGCATGCGTGCCATAGGTTCGCCATCACGGCTATATGTTATTGCCTAGGAATCTCCTCCTTATAGTTTATTGTTCATTCAATTTAAATATTTCTAATGCACCTTGTACATTATTGTGGTTTTCCTTCACCACCGGCTATCCTGCCATCTGTTATATCTGTTAACAGCGAAGAAATTCACACTATATAATAGTGAATTTGATCTCCCGTGTTGAATGATAGACTTGGCCTATGGTTTACCAGTTCCCAAATCAGATTCTGCTGGCTCTGTGAAACTCCTTTCATGTTCTTAAAATGGAAAGTGCCACCAGCTGGGAGATAGGTGTTAGACCTCATAATACCTATAAACTTGTTCCCTTCCATGTTATTTTTCTATATGAAGCAATGCATAGAAAAGGAAAGTTAACACCAGAAAAAACAATTACCATAACAGCCCAAACTCCATAGAGTAGGTTTAATAAGGATCCAAGGATAAAGTTATAGGATCCAATCTGTGTTGGTCACTTCAGTTCCCTGAAGATGGGCTCTAGCACGAATCCGAAAGCTCGGAAGACAAAAATTCTGGTCCTGGTAACCGAACCAAATTGGATCCCGCATCAATAGATTATATTTCTCTTTCCATAGGCCAGAGAACAGTCTGGAATGAACCTCTTTCATGATTTCAGATAATGGATAATTTTATTTGAAATATCAACTGTTTCATTTGATTTTGAGGATTCTATTATAACCCTAACCCTAACCTTTATAATAGGAAGCAATATTTAAAAGCACTTGAAAAAGGAACATTTTAAATATTTATTAAAAAATAAGCAAAAACATGACAAGTCCTTAATCTCACAACACATGGACAGTCTCAACCATAGTTTCAACTGAGAGACTGTAAGCATCCCAGACCAAGATAAATCCAAAAATGATAGGGAATTCCTGCATGCTGGGACAAATCAGCCATCAATAGATACATACAGATAAACCACATTTACACACCATTCAAAAGAGACAATAAAAAAGGTAAAAAGTAAAGACCAGACACATCCTCACCCAGATAAGCAGGGAGTAACACCAGACAATCAAGCAGAAAACAGTACCTTAATTAAGGAACTTCTAAGGTGACCCCCCCCTCCCCGCCCCTGCCAAACATTGGCATAGCAAACTACTGTGTCTAAACAGGCAGCAAAGTTCACCCTCACTAGTATTGCGGATGTCAGGTAACAAAATGTCTGCAAGCAAAGAACCAAGCTTAAAGAGCATCAAGGACGCTATAATAAGCAAGGTGTCCTTTGAGTCAAATTCAGCCGGTGATTTCATGGAGATGCCATGTAGTTTTCTTGGCAACAACCTAGAAATGGCTGGTCACTACCTTTTTCTGGGATGCTTGTTCAGTTCCTAACTAGCTGAAAACTCTACGATTGGTAGCCTCTGCTTCAACTAGTAACTTGTTTAGGTTTTAGGATAAGGTAAGAGATCTACGTACTGCACCTTGTTGGGGCTTTATTTATTATTTAACTGGGAAGAAGGTCCATGCCAAAATACATCAAAGTGCAGGGATATTTCCCTGTAGGTTGACATATTTTGCAAACTGTTACTTTTTAGATCGGTGAGGGCGAAGCCCAGGATAGGGCTAAGGTGAATCTGAAGGAGATCTCAGTAGGTTTTTGATGAATCCGAGATAAAGGGAGAAATGTAAAACAAAAATAGACAAATATGTTTTGTACAAGTGTTTAATTTTTATAGAGCAGGATGCTAGATTAGATCTAGGTAAATATAGTAAGTGATATGTTGTAATGGCTTTCTAAGATTATGGGTTTTTGTGTGTGTGTGTGCATCCTGTTAGATATCTAAGGAGATTCTCAGTCATCTAAGTCATGGTTGTCCCAAAGGTGCTTTTTCAAGAAGCCTTCTTGGAACTGCTGAAAGGACTGTGTTGTATCCTGGAGATAGATGATGTCATATCCTGTGTTGAGAGAGGGCTGTTCAATTTTGACATCGATGGCCTCTTTAACCCCTCTTTCAAACCAGCGATCCCCTCTGTGCAAAATGTGAATTTTGCTGTCCTCAAAAAAGTGGCCTGTGCCTTTTAAATGGAGATGGACCGCTGAATCTTGTCCTGATGGGTTTGCTCTCCTATGTTATGCCATGCGTTTATGAACTTGGATGAGAAGCGAAAGAAAGAAAAACAAGAAAGTCCAGTTGCCTCTTATTTATTTATTTATTTATTTATTTTATTTGTGAGATTTATATACCGCCTCACAGTGCAAGCACTCTCTAAGCGGTTTACACCAGTAAGCAATGTGTATTTATATTGCCCCCAACAATCTGGGTCCTCATTTTACCTACCTCGGAAGGATGGAAGGATGAGTCAACCTTGAGCCGGTGAGATTTGAACCGCTGACCTGCGGATCACAGTCAGCTAAAGTGGCCTGCAGTACTGCCTCTAACCGCTGCGTCACCTTGGCTCGTTGAAATAGCACCTTTGGGACATCCTGTTATGTAAGGGGAAAGGCTCTGAATTCGTTTTTATGGGCTACTTGGGGCTTTCTTTCTTATAGGGACTTTGATTGTATTGAAGCATCCATATCCCAAGAAAGTAGAAGAGCCTTCCATTTATGAATCTGTGCGAGTCCACACGGCTATGCAGACAGGAAGAACAGAAATTGACCTCATTCCCAGTGCTCCATCGGTGAGTTCCTATTTGGATCTATTGGTCGGAGAAAAGAAAGCTTTCTATAGTTTAACTATGGAATTAGGACAAGCTTTTGATTAGAGCTGAAGAAAGCATCCAGGCTGGAAATTCTTGGGGTTGAAGATTTGGCAAATCTAGAAGATATCAGTTTGGGAAAGATGATCTTAGTGAGAAAATGTTCTTCCCTCCAAATGGTGCATTTCAGCAATTAAAGGTAAAGGTAAAGGTTTCCCCTGTCCAGTCGTGTCTAACTCATCTCCATTTCTTAGCCAAGGGAGCTAACGTTGTCCAAAGACACTTCCATGGTCATGTGGCCAGCATGACTGTACACTGAAGCGGAACGCTGTTACCTTCCCACCGAAGTAGTATCTATTTATCTACTTGCATTTACATGTTTTTGAACTGCTAGGTTGGCAGGACCTGGGGCAAGTAATGGGAACTTTCTCTGTCATGAAGTGATTGAGTCTTGAACCTGGGCAGTCAGCTTTCCAGCTGACCAGCTCAGCGTCTTTAACCACTGAGCCATCGAACCTCCCTTCAGCTATTAATGTAACTTATAGCATAAAGATCCATGAACATGAAGGCTGGGATCATACAATGGTCTAAATCAGCGGTTCTCAACCTGGGGGTCGCGACCCCTTTGGGAGTTGAACGACCCTTTCATAGGGGTTGGGAGACTTTGCCCGGACGCTGCCATTTGGGTTATTTTACCCTCTGTGCATGCACAGAACGCTTTGCACATGTGCAGAGGGTAAAAGAACACAAATGGCGGCGGCGGGGCGGGGGTTGTGGCAGTGGGCGCGGCAGCGGGGTGGGTCACGGTGGGGTCGTGGCGGCGGGTCGCGGGTCGCGGCATTAGGAAGGTTGAGAACCACTGGTCTAAATTTTAAACCTGGTTAACAAAACACAACCACTGTGTTTATATCATATGGCCGTGATGGCGAACCTATGGCACGGGTGCCACAAGTGGCACGCGGAGCCATATCGGTGGGCACGCGAGCTCAGGTCCAGCGTGCATGTGTGCACCAGCCGGCTGATTTTCGGGCCTTCTGGGCCCACTGGGAGTCGGGAAACAGGCTGTTTCCAGCCTCCAGAGGGGGTGGGGAAGGCCGTTTTCACCCTCCCCAGGCTCCTAGAAAGGCTCTGGAGCCTGGGGAGAGCGAAAAATGGGCGTGCCATTGCATGCTGGGAGCAGGGAGGGTCATGCGTGCATGTGCGGGGGTGCATGGAATTATGAGTGTGGGCACGCACACACGTGATCCCCCGCATTCCCCCCCCTTTTGGCACGCGAACCAAAAAAGGTTCGCCATCACTGTCATATGGTATTCTCAATATTATGATTCAATGGGAAGTTTAGTTCATACAATATTCTAAGTTAATGGCTGGATTTCCTTATGATGCAGTGAATTGCAGATGATCCAATTCCATTTTGCCCTAACTGGGTGTTGTATATGAATGTTGATTGATTTGATAAACCATATGCATTTTGATGAACAAAGGATGTTCAGCTGCCTATTGTTTATGTTTGATCCCTTTACAATATGTATTTCGTACATTATAGTCAGCACCCACTTTAATACATGTTGCCAGAGGGAATATTTCACCTATTTATTGGCAAAATGAAATTTGCATAGTTGTACAGTGAGATGAACCTCTTGGGAAGTGGGAGAAGATAACTCATTTATAAGAGAAAAGGAACAATTACAGATGAAAACTACCAACCTCTTTTGCTGTGTCAGCCAAGTGACTCATGTTTAAGATGAAGATCTACCTGCCTCCTCCCTTCCCCTATTCCACTGACATCCTTTTCAACCATCCTAATAAACTTTCCTGTGTTTCATTACAGTTAGGGACTAAAGAAGGTTATCTAACAAAGCAAGGCAAAATAGTTAAGGTAAGCAATCTAAAAGTTGTTCTATTGTTTTTTCCCCTTACACATTAAAAATCAAACATGCTAAGGAGCAGTGCTTGAAAATTGTATTGGACATGTGTGAGCAAAATAGGATCTGGAATACCTGTTTGTATAATATCTAACAATCGCTGTATTGTTAAGAAACGTACTTTTCCTTGGCATAGCAGCCTCTAGGCACGTTGGACTGTCACCCCTATAATCCCCTGCCAGTATGGTTATGATGGGAGTTATAGTCCAATGTTCCTGGGGGATACTATCTTAACAAAAGCTGTATGAATTAGAGAGCCATGTGAGGCTGCTTTTGGTGGCTCATTTTGAGAAGGTAGCAAATTTTATATTTATTTAAAAATGCATTTTTCTTGCTATAGAGCAGAGAGGTACTTCTTGGATTTTCACCTCAAGTGCTGAAAAACCAACCGTGTGCTGGTACCCCCCCCCCTTTAAATATGCATTATGACTATGAATGCCATCTTAAATTGTTTGAGTAGTATTTCTGCTAAAATCTGTTGGCTGTTTCACTTATTCCTCTCTCAGTACCATTTTTGGAATTGTCTCTTCATTTCCCGGTTCTCTCACAACTGTCCCTTTCTGAATCAGATGTGGCCACCTTACTTTTCCTGATTTCAGGCTGAGATCATAGCATAGACCAGGGGTCAGCAACCTGTGGCTCTGGAGCCGCATGTGACTCTTTCATCCCTCTGCTGCGGCTCCCTGGCACCAGTCAGCACCACAATTTTGAGAGGAGCTTCCGGTTGGGGGCGGGGGAAGCAGGGCGTACCAGGAGGAGACTTATGGCAAGGGGTGGGTTTTCCAGTCAGCTCCACAATTGATAGGGCTTTTGGTTAGGACTGGTAAGGGAAAAAAGACGCCGCGCTAGGAGGAGACTCTATGGTGGGGGAACCGGACTTCCGGTCGGCTCCAGAACTGAACGGGGGGCTTCTGATTAGGACCTTTGTGGCTCTTTGAGTGTTTAAGGTTGCCGACCCCTGGCATAGACCTTCGAAAACTTCTAAGGCAATGTTTCTCAACCTCGGCAACTTTAAACTGTGTGGACTATCAGAATTCCCAAGACAGCATGCAGAATATATTGATATGGCCTTTATCAAGCCGTAGGGACACATACTGTATACATAGTATAAGAAATAAAAATAATTTTATTTTGAATGGTTGAGTTATGTGATTAAAAACAGTTGTTATAGATGATAATTAGGACTTAATTTTAGATCCAGCTTTCTATCAAATTTGGAGTTACAGAATATTCAATGTATTGGCTGAATTGACTTTTGAATATTCTCAAATCAGAGAGCTAAGTAGCCAATCTCAGCCTCTTTCCATGCTCTTTATGAGTTTACTGGCAAGACTACCCATAGCTTTTCTCTAATCTCCAATCTCACTTGAGTTGTGTATGGCCTCAATCACACTTCTCCTTTTTCATGTAGATTAATCTGTTGTCTTTTCCTGTCCACATCTCATGTCGTGTAGGAGGTTGCAACACCCTCTTTCCTTTTCACTTACTAAATCTGCCTGTCTTGTCTTCCTTACTTCTAGAATCTTCTTCTGAGCCATCCTATCATAGCATTTCCTCTTTTTTCCAGTGTGAGTTAAACCTCATCTCAGGTAGCCTTCTCCAACCTGGTACCTTCCAAATGTGTTTAGCGCCTTCCAGATTAGGGAAGGCTACTCTGCGGCATCTCCAGGTCTCATTTAGCTGTTTCTTTCTTATCTTGTTGATGCAAGTTGCATTTCCTGTCCACATACACTCATCCAATATGGGAGATGCTATGTGTGTTAGATGCAGGTCATCTTCCACTTACAACCAGGGGTGGGTTGCTGGGGGTTCGCAGAGGTTCAGGAGAACCTCTAGCTAAGATTCTGTGTAGTTCGGAGAACCCCCAAATCCCACTCCTGGCTGGCCCCACCCCGCCCCTCCCAGGAGTCCCCACATGGCCCGTTTTGGATGCAGGTAAGTGCAGGGCATGTGAGGAGGCTCGGGAGGGTGAAAAATGGGTCTACCGGAAGTTCAGGAAGGCTGGAAACAGGCTCATTTCCGGCCTCCAGAGGGACTCCGGAGCCTGGGGAGACCATTTTCGCCCTCCCGGAGGCTCGAAGAAAGCCTCTGGAGTCCGGGGAGGGCAAAAACATGCCCCCCCACCGTGGTGCAGGAGGCTGACTAGGCCACGCCCACCATGGCCACACCCACCCAGCAACCGGGCAGAGAACCCCTTGTTAAAATTTTTGAAGCCCACCCTTCTTACAACCATTTGTTTAGTGATCATTTGAAGTGCCAACACCACTGACAAAAAGTGACATGACCATTTTTCACACTTACAACCATTGCAGCATCCCTAGGGTCACGTGATCAAAATTCAGATGCTTGGCAACGGATTCATTTCTATGACTGTTGCAGTGTCCTGTGGTCATGTGATCACCTTTTGTAACCCTCTGACAAGCAAAGTCAATGGGGAAACCAGATTCATATTCACTAAATAACAACTGCAGGGATTCACTTAACAACCGGGGCAAGAAACATTGTAAAATGGGGCAAAACTAACTTAACTGTCTCACTTAGCAACAGAAATTTTAGGCTCAATTGTAGTCGTAAGTTGTGTACTACCTGTAGTATCATGGTGAGGAAGGGAAGAAAGAGATTTTTCCCCCCCAGTACGTGTTGCTTCTTTCGTGTTGAATTTCTTTCAATTTCCCTTCTCTTGATTCTTTTAGAACTGGAAAACTAGGTGGTTTACACTGCATAGGAATGAGCTGAAATACTACAAAGATCAGACGGTGAGTTGTGTTTTACTCTGTTGCCTGTGAGAGCTAATGCAAAGCAATCAACAAGATACTGGAAATACTCTTTGTCCCATGTTTCCAAAATAGCTATTGCGAAACTGAGTGCCAAGCAACATGGACTTCGTACTCACTGCCATTTTTATTCCATGGTGTATCAGTTCAGTTAGTGGGCTACACTTACATGCCACCTATCAATGACTGTGCTTCCTTTACAGCAGAGTAAGGAAATGCAAACTGCACATTTCTCCCTAGCTTCTAAATGCTCCCCTGAAATTTAGTGGCAAAAAAATATTTTCTGTGTTGCAATTATGCATTTGGGACAGCAAAATAGTCCCTTCAAGGTGTCAAGGTTTAATCATGTTTGCTATGTACACCTCAACTCTGCAAAATAAAATGAGGTTGCCCTGCCCCACTGGTATCACCACAACAGTTGATGTAATACAGATCTTGTGGGATTTGGAGGCCAATAACAATTTTTAAACCTTGGCCCAAAAATGTGGGCTGTCCCTCCTTTATAGAAATGTACTCAGAAGAGCCCTAAAGCTATAGCACAGTGGTTCTCAACTTTCCTAATGCCGCGACCCATGCCCCGCCCCCACAGTGACCCACCTCGCCGCCGCGCCCACCGCCGCAACCCCGCCCCGTTGCCGCCATTTGGGTTCTTTTACCCTCTGCGCATACGGAAAGTGTTCTGCGCATGCGCAGAGGGTAAAAAAACCCAAATGGTGGCGTCCGGGCGAAGTCTCCTGACCCCTGTGAAAGGGTCGTTTGACCCCCAAAGGGGTCGTGACCCCCAGGTTGAGAACCGCTGCGATAGCAGGATAAACTACATTCATTGCTATTGGAGGAGAAGGAAAATCCACACATGTTGGATTTCTTTTCCCAGGGTCTTCTTTTTTCCTTCCAGTTGTGCTACGTCTTTTGCAATGTATTAAATCAAACTCACTAGTGAGTGCAAAATAATCTTTCTCTGTAGGGTCCTGTTTACTGTTCTGTTTCTTACCTGAAAGGGGCGAGGTGGATAACCATTTTAAATGATAACACAGAGCAATTGTTTCAAAAAAAAACATTTTTTCAAGTCCACAGAGCCAATCAGAGCACTTGATTTAACGGAATGCTCAGCTGTGCAGTTTGACTATTCCCAAGAAAAAGTGAATTGCTTTTGGTAAGTTGAAGCTTAAAGACAACTTTGGGGTATCCTAGCCTGTCTTTTCTTTCTTTAAAAGTTTCTCAGTGCTATTCTGTGTAAACCTTTTCTTCTTGTCTTCTTCATCTCACTGCTAACCAAATTACTGTCATCTCTCATGATTTTAATTAAGACACTGTGCTGGTTTTTACTTGATTTGTCAGTTTGCCATCAGAACTAATCGCTTCCTGCTCTCCTTTTGTTCTTCTTTTCTGAAAACAGCCTTAAAAAAGGGCTCTGCTTGAATTCCAAGAACTCTGGTTTAATTAGGAAAGAGCAGCATACCCATGCATGTTATTTGATTGCTTAGCTCCTCTTGCACATACTGTATGTGTTGTTTAAGACTGAAACAAAAAGCTGCATTTTTAGCCATCCTAACAAACAAGCTCAACAGCAGCTTCCATAATTTACCTGTTCCTATTTGGCTTTTGGAATACACTGGCTTGGACCATACTTGTGTTTCAACTCAGTGGAGTTACCGTATTTTTTGGAGTATAAGACGCACCTTTTTACCCCCCAAAAGAGGGTAAAAACTTGGGTGCGTCTTATACACCGAATAAGCCCCACCCTCCCACCTACCCCCTCCCTTTGGCCTCTGTCTTCCAGCAATTTACCTGCTTGCAGCAAACAGGGAAGAGCCAGTTAAGCCAAGCAAGTCATTAGCAGCTTCCCGATCCCTAACTGATTTGCCACGTGCCAAAATGAAACTGAAACTAGCTGCAAAGAGGCAAATAGCTGGGAGAGACACGCAGATTTTTATTTTCTGCTGAACTGGATGCAAGGGGGTAAGTGAATAACTATAAATGTCTGTAGAATGTTCAAATTATTAGACTTATTTTAAAAGACTGCTTTATTATTGTTCTAGACCAGGGTCTCCAACCTTGGCAATTTTAAGACTTGTGGACTTCAACTCCCAGAATTCAACAGCCAGCTTTGTTAGCTTTGCTGGCTGTGGAATTCTGGGAGTTGAAGTCCACAAGTCTTAAAGTTGCCAAAGTTGAAGACCCCTGTTCTAGACCAGGAGTCTCCAACCTTGGCAATTTTAAGACTTGTGGACTTCAACTCCCAGAATTCCTTAGCCAGATATGCTGTCTTAGGAATTCTGGGAGTTGAAGTCCACAAGTCTTAAAGTTGCCAAGGCAACTTAACAAAATAAAGAAGCTTTTTAAAATAAATGCTTGCTCTGAAGAGGCCCAGTGCTATTGTATCTTCTTTTAAATAATAGAGAATAATGTATACTTCCAGAAATTTTAATTAATTTTAACAGCTCTGTACAAGTATAGTCTGAAATGTAACAGTGTCCTGTTTAGTATTAGAGTTAAATCCTGATTTACCTTGGAGTAGATCTATTTAAATAATTGGGAGGAGTTAGTGTGACTACATTTAAGAAAACTTTCTGGCATAATGTACATTTCTCCAATTTTTTGCTATTTCTATGGGTCAGGCACACATGCATAGAAATACACAGCAAACAGTGTATACCATCTGTACTGTTTGCTGTTTGGCAAATTGCTTGGAGGCAGAGGCCTTTTTCCCTTGTTTTCCTCCCCCAAAACTAAGGTGCGTCTTATACTCTGAAAAATAGGGTACTTCCCTTTGAATTATGTAAATCTACTTTAATTATAACAAATATGCATTTAACTTACATGGAATCCTCTTTTAACAACCACAATTGTTACCAATAACACAGTTCTTTGGCAAAGCAGCCTTTAAGTGAAACTGTAATAATTTTTATGATCTTACTTCAGCTTTCCTTTGCTGAAAGTTGTTAAATGTGAGGATTGTTTGTAAAGTTATTTTTTCACCACCAATATGACTGCAAATGGTTGGAAATGAGGCAGTCATTAAATGAGGATTACCTCTACTTAAAAAAAAAGCAGCCATACCTTCCGCTATTTCTCAGAAATAAAATCCGGAGATGCTTGTATTGGTTTCCCCAAGCTGGAGCACCTTCCCAAACATGTTGATTAGGCCTGATGAATGTCATATTCTGGAAGGCTCTGCATTTGGTAAAATCTCTGATTCACATTGAATGGAGCATTTTGGATGCATCTTTACTGCTAATAAGTTTTTCTTTGTTTTGTCTTTTAACCACTAATGCTATTATTTTATTTATCATAAGGCATTGGTCAAATTTCAAATACTTACCTCAATTACTTTCGATTTCTTCTAAGAAGAAAAGTAGTATTATTTTTAAAAATGAATCAAATAAAATTTGTAGCTTGTTTCTTTGGGGAAATGGAATATTGGAAGTTTCTATGGTTTCCTGATATTTGTGACACAAAATGTTTATAATTTTATATTTTACAGTTTAGTATTTCCAATGCGGACGTATTATCTGTACGCAAAGACTGGAGTAGAAGCAGATGAGTGGATTAAAATATTGCAGTGGAAACTGGTAAGGAAATGTCCATCACAGACGATTTGATTAGAATTAAATGGGTAGCAATATGGTGACAAATAATAGTTCAAACTGACAGTGCTGATTTCTCTAACTTAATCCCACAATGGTAGCCTTAGAAATATTTAAAAAGAGAAAATTGCAGCACACATACTGATGGAAATTTAAACATTCCCTACTCTTTTTCTTTGCTTATATACAGGTAGTCCCTTGACTTACAACCATTCATTTAGTGACCATTCAAAGTTACAACAGCACTGGGATTATCATTTGCAACTTTCTTATGGAGCTTCTTCTGACAACAAAGTCAATGAGGGAAGCTAGTTTCGCTTAATGACCGCATGATTCACTTACCTGCAGTGATTCCCTTAACAATGGTAGCAAAAAAGGTCATAAAATGGGATGTGACTCACTTAACCACTGCCTTGCTTAACAACAGATAACAAACAGATCTTAAGAGCAATTGCACTCTGTACAAACAACACCAAATTAGATTGCCCAAGAATGTGACTTGATATACGGTAGTTTCCCATGTTCCTTTTCCAAAAGGAAATGAAACTATACTAATCATGAGGGTCCAATGCTTCTATGCATGCCACAGAGCACACTCAACTTCACTTTTCTCTGTAGTGTCTCTCTGCAGTCTTCTGGAGCTTAGCTGGTGCAGGTGATTCAGTCATAATGAAACTCCCCCCCCCACTGCCAAATTGTTTTTAGATTTTTCAGTGATCCTTTAATACTGCACAATGATGCTCAGTGTGGGTAGTCACATGAATTAAGGCTTTATGACACAGGAACAGGCTTTTAGTGAATGAGAAGGGTAGCATAGGTGAGGAATTGATTTGGATTAAATGCTGAATGGAGAATCTCAGCTCTGGAAAAACTGAGTGATTTGCCTTTCTGGTAGGAACGAGAAAATAGGCATGAGTCTAAACTTGCAGTTTATTCAAAATGGTTTGTTTGAAATCTTTTGACCTTTGAAATCAGCAGAGTTATGGGATGAGGACAGCACCAAGGCAAAATTGTTGCTTTACATTTTCCAAGTAAAATATGTAAAATGGTCTAATAAAAAGCTCAACCCACTTGCTTTAGTGACTACTTTTAAAAGAAAAAAGTATGCATTGAATCGGTAAGAATTCACCAAGTTTAATGATTCACTCTGAGAAATAAAAGTTGCGAAATGCTCAAATAGCACTTAGACTTATATACCGCTTCATAGTGCTTTACAGCCCTCTCTAAGCGGTTTACAGAGTTCAGCATATTGCCCCCAACAATCTGGGTCCTCATTTTACTGACCCCAGAAGGATGAAAGGCTGAGTCAACCTTGAGCCTGGTGAGATTTGAACTGCTGAACTGCAGTGATTCACTTTAACCACTGCACCACCTCGGCTCTAGATGATTTGGGGGAATGATTTGAAGGGAAATATTCTTAAATTCAAATAATCAAGTCACGTATAGTCATTTATATGATAGGACCCCTTTTCTTTTTCAATTTCTGTTACAACACCGGCCTTCTTTTCCCTAACGCGGATATCTTGGTGTCTTATCAAACTATCCTCTTTCATCTTTATTCAGTCAATCATGCTTAAAATATATAAAGTTGAGAGGTCTTGTCCATTATTGGCCCTCTTGGAGTGTTATTTGTTTAGTTTCATTTACTTAATATTCAGCCATAATAAGGGCTACCAGTGGCTTACATTTAAAGACATATTGAATATTTGCTGCAACAATAACAGTCAGTAATATAAACAAATATCAACATAGCAAATACAAATGCAAAGCTGACTGCTTTTCAATCCCTAGATACCCTTCATAAGATTTGCATTTTACACTCGTTTCCAGAAGGCCAATGATGAGGGTGCTAAAGCTATTCTCCGAAGGGAGGCTATTCCCAATCATGGCCTCTGAGCAACTAATTCAGCAACTGCAATAACGATATTGTGCTTATGGCAACCTTATACTAACATGAGACCCACTGCATTTTGAACAAATTGTACTTTCAAACACGTCTTCAAGGTGGGCTACAGTGGGCTAATTATTGCTAGTTAACATATACTACAACAGGGGTGTCAAACTCCAGGCCCGGGAGCCGGAGGCGGCCCGCGGGATGCATAGATCCAGCCCGTGGGCCCACCCTGGAAACAGCAAAGGACCGGCCTGCAGTGCCTCTGCGAGAGATAATGGAGCTCGGGTGGGCTGTTCATGGCCCTCCCGAGCTTCATTTTCACTGGCAGAGGGTTGCAGGAAGCCGTCACAGCCAAAAATGGAGCTTGTGAGCCCGTTTTTCCTGTTAGAGCGCTTGGGCCACCACAGGCACCCCTGACACAAGTGACGTCGAGCTGGCCATGCCCACCATGGGCCCCAAGGTCAAAAACAACCCTGATGTGGCCCTCAATGAAATCGAGTTTGACATCCCTGTACTACAAGGATGGCCAACTATATGACCTGTGGACTTCAACTCCCAGAATTCCTGAGCCAGCCAGGAATTTTGGGAGTTGAAGTCCACAGGTGGTACAGTTGTCATAATTGCCCACTCCTGATATACTACTTATTGTATATGATATATACTATAGCGAACTGATTAGAGATGATGGGAGATGTAGCCTAGCAATATGCAGAGGATATCAGAAGCTCTTAAATTACATGCTATTTTAATTTACTTTTATTTACAAATTCATTTCAACAACAAATGTTTTCTCATGTTTTTTCTAGTCCCAGATAAGAAAAAAACGCCAGCATGACGCCACACTCAGGCCATAGTAATTTTGGCTACAAATACTAACTCTGCAGAAACCAACATCGGTTCAAAATTCATACTCCTTCAGATTCGTTATTCAGCATTAAGAAGTGCTGCACCAGATCAGATCAGAGGTTTCTAAGCTCTGCAGCCGCCGACTTACTGACAACTTATTTCTAGGAAATTCCTGAACACTCTGTTAAAGCAGAAGACGATTACCTTGCAAGATGGATATTCACCTATTCAACATTTCATTATTCTGGATATGCCCAGTAGTTACTGGCATTCTGTATTTGCCTTTGCTGCCAGGTTTTCACTAGTTCTTATATAAGCAATTCAGTCAAAGTACTTAGTTTCATAGCATGAACCTGAACTAGTTGCAAACCCACTCATCTCTGGCTGCCGTTCTGTATGCTTCAAACCATTTACACTCTGGTCTATTAAGACACATTACCTGCACACAGTTTATTTAAAAAATAGTTTTTATATCATCTGTGGCTTTGACTGGTGTTAAGAATCGTCTCTTAACACTTCAGAATCATTTTCTCAGAACTGCCGTAGTTTTGACTTTCCTGATGAGCAATCATAGATAATCTACTGCTAGTGGGACGTTTCTATGGGCAAGTAAGATATTTTTTTTAATATTGGGAGTACAGGTAGCTCTCAATTCACCACCATTTGTTTAGTGACCAAAGTTAAAACAGCACTGAAAAACGTGACTCATGACCGACTCTCACTTCATCGTAGCATGCCTGTGGTCCCATGATCAAAATTTGGGCGCTTGGCAACTGGCATGGAGTTATGACAGCTGCATTGTCTCCGGGGTCATGTGATCACCATTTGTAACCTTCCCAGCTGAGCAAAGTCAATGGGGGAAGCCGGATTCACTTAACAGCCACCTGGTTCACTTAACAGCCACAGTGGTACGCTTAACTGTGGCAAAACAGGTTATAACATGTGGTGCAACTCACTTTAACAACTGTTTTGTGTTGCAACAGAAATCCATTGTGGTCATAAGTTGAGAACTACCTATATATTGTGACACACGGGATGCTACTTTAGAAGTCAGTTCCGGGTCGGAAAAGCTGTTAGTACTGTGCTTTTTAAAGGCTGTTTTCTGTGTCTGTGGGCCTCATTCATTAGTGACTGTATTTTGTCACCGATGGCTGCTGCTTTAAATTTACTGCAAAGTCTCAAAATGCCACAATGGATATTCTCCATGCAGACAAATCGATGTAGCTGTTTTCCAAGACACAGAGAAACTGCACATGTCTCAAGACATACGTAGATGGCAAGATGTAGCTTCAGTTACTCTGTTTAAATATATTTGCCCTATAGTAGAAACTGGTATCTATTGGAAGCTTTATGCTGAATGCACATTTAATACATGTGTTCATATCCTGGTTCAGCAATAGATTTTCTGCAAATATTCAGCATACGTAAGCATAAAGTCATGCGAGAGCATACCTCCTTGGCTAGATCATGAGAGACCTGCAGAATCAAATCATAAGTCTGCATAGCATTTTATTACCTCCAGTTGTCAGCTAATGTCTTTGGAAGGATGAAATAAAATTTTCTATTAGTGTATGCATTTGATATTGTGATATTCTATGCCACTAACTCAAACCTATCCAATATAATTTTAGAGGCCAGACAACTTGAGTTTAAAGAAAAGTAGCGCAACAAGAAATATAATACAACACAATACATATTAGGGAACAAATTGGCATTCATGTAGAATTACTATTTAATTAAATTCCATTAATTACTATTTAGCGTTAATACCGTTTAAGAGTTCCAAAATATATACAGCCAACTATGGCTTTTACTTTTGTTAACATTTTCTTGTATTTTTTAATCTTGTAAAACATGTTTTCTCATATGTTTTATTATTTAATATTTTTATGTTTACCAATAGGAACATTTCAAAATGTTACACTGTTGTCAGAGTTTGTAAGAACAAGAGTGAATGAAGGATCACACAAATATGTATTGGGAACAATTGTATCATATTTTATATTTTTATTATAAAATTTCTAATAAACCAGGAACAAAAAGAAAATACAATTGTAGCTGTGCAGTGGATAAGACAATAATGATAATACAAATACTTCCAAGCTTTACATAACTAACCTTCCTTTCTCAATGGGGGCTCTGAGGCTAGGGTTAGGGTACTGTTCTTAATTTAAATGAGATTTCACTACTGGATTAAAAAAAGAAGAAGGTAATTTTGTACTCTCTTGGTTCAATGTTTCTCAAATGCAACAACTTCCAAATCATAGTACGTAAGTGTTAGAACGGATCTTGGACATCAGCTACTTGTTCTCAATCTTGGCAATCTCCAGGTGTGTACATTTCAAATTCTGGATTTCTCAGCAATGGCCATCTGGTTAGGGAATTCTGGGAGTTGAAGTTTACACATCTGAAAGCTGCCATGATTGATAAAACAATGCTCTGGTCTAGACTCCACTGTATGCCTGATCTGTTCTTCACTTGAAGCCGATTTGTTACAGTGCAATCGTATATGTAGCTGCTAATGTCCTGTCAAAGTGGCTTTCTTCCACATATAGAATATTCCTTTTTATGTATTATGATTCTTATACTTTCCAACTTTCAAAATTCTTCCTCTTATTTAAAAAAATACTCCGAGTTAGGGGTTTTTTTTTTTTGTACTCCAAGGCAACAGTACTATATAAATCAACATACTGAGATTAAAGACAGCAATAATGTTGCTTTGCAATATCTAACTCTGTGATAATGATCAGACTATACACCTTGCCTGCTTCTTTTATTCAGATTTGCTTAGGAACATACAAAGCCAGATAAGTCAGCAAAGTACCATAATTACATGTATTCAAAACATCAGTTTTACAAAGAATACGGAAAGAGAATGCACTGATCAATTTGAACTCTGCAAAAACAGCTAGCATGTAGCTACTTGTTTACAAAGAACTACCTTGAAGTTTAAAATTCTGCTATCCAAACAAAGAACCATTGATTGCATACCAGTATTAACGTTAAGTTTTCCCCATAATGACGTTCTTCTAAGCATAAAGGAAGATTTGACTGCAAAATGTATGCTTGCACTAGTCTCCATTTATCTAGACAGAGGCAACATATTGCTGGTAGAGTGAAAAAGTTGTGGATGGCATATTATACACAAAAAGTATTTTTTCTACTACGAAATATGTGCTAGCATGAAGTTAACTCCATGGGAGTTGTTATGCTCACTAATACACCCAGCAACCTAAGATATAAAGGAAGAGCTACAGCCCATATATCCCAATCTTACCTTATATTTCAGCCCAGTACAGTTTTTAACATATAATAAGAGAAAGTGACATTTTCTCCCAAGACATTCATTATACAGTGTGAAAATGACTGAATCTTTCCCTGTTTCATATTAAAGACTTGCTGTGCTCTGGATATAAATACTGAGTTAAGAGACTTCCACGACTTGCCACAGCTCTTCAAACAAAGGAGCTAGCTCTTTTTCCAGGCTTACAATCAAACCTATGTAGAGATAGGCAAAGAAGACGAGATATAAAGATTAACTTTTGTCTCTCAGGCAGGAATGAAAGCAAGCAAGGGAAGATTTAAATTCCATCTTAATTTATTGTTTTAGAAGGGCAATCTCACAACTTACACTATGCAGGCTCAGGATCTCTGGGAGTTGAAATGCACAGGTTGTAAAGGGTCCATAGTTGCCCACCCCTGCCCAAGATTTTATATAGAGGCATTACTGAATCCATAACTGGCACAAGTGGGAGTGAGTTCACTTTTACAATGTTAGGAAGAACTTATTACTTGGGTGAGGAGCAGTATCACTGCTGGCACAATATAGATTTCCCTTTCTATCAGAGTAAAATTGAAATGTTTGGTTCTGCCACCAATGTTGACCAAGGATAATCTGTGAAAACTTTGGCATAAGGCTTTCCTTAGGTCTAGCTTTTACTCCTTACGACAGGAATGACTAATTTCAAAATTCTTTGCAAAAATTGGATATAGCTTAAAAAATGGGCACAGACCGTATCCTTTAACTCTAAGTATTGAAATGCTGAATACACAGGACTTTTCAATTTGGAAATATATACCTGTATTGGCGTTGCTGCTGGCAATAAAACTCACTACCAAAGGAAGTTTATTGAACTGAACCACCTACAAGAAAAGGAATACAACTTCAACATTCAATGTAAGTGTTTTGTTATGGTCAGTTTACCTACCGTGTTTCCCTGAAAATAAGACCTCTCCTGATAATAAGCCCTCCCTGTAAATATTTAAACGCATGCGCAGCTGGTTCCCACCATTTCCTCTGGTTAGGGAGACAGAGCTGAAAATCAGGTAATACGGCAAGAGGAGCCCCGTCTTGCTCCATGAACCCCAAAATAATAAGACCTCCCCGAAAATAAGGCCAAGCGTTTATTTCGGGGTTCAAAAAAATATAAGACAGGGTCTTATTTTCGGGGAAACACGGTATTTGGGTTGTATATACTGCTAGCTGGCAGATTAACAATTAGCCATTCTCTATTTCTGCCCTTGAAATGCTAATAATATATTTTGCATATATTCATAGGTACATACATACAGGTCACACCTAAATCTAAAAACAGGTAGTCCTCGACTTACAACAGTTCACTTAGTGACTATTCGAAGTTACAACGGAACTGAAAAAAGTGACTCACGACCATTTTTCACACTTATGGCTGTTGTCGCATCCCCATGATTACATGATTTACATTCAGATGCTTGACAACTGACTCACGTTTATGAAGGCTGCAATGTCCCAGGGTCATGTGCTCACCTTTTGCAACCTTCTGACAAGCGAAGTCAATGGGAAACCAGATTCACTTAACAATCGGGTTACTAATTTGACAACTGCAGTGATTCACTTAACAAATGTGGCAAGAAAAGTCGTAAAATGGGGCAAAACTCAGTTAAGAAATTTCTCACTTAGCAACATAAATTTTGGGCTCAATTGTGGTCGTAAGTTGAGGACTACCTGTACATGAAACATCACAATACCTCATTTCAAAACAACATTCTGGTTTCTCTTTACATTGTATAAATCTTTTATACTGGCTGGGTTAATACATTCCGATAAGCTGCATACCTGAACATACAATACTTTGTTAAATAAACTACTGAATCCAGATTCACCTAGCACACAAAACCACAAACCCAGGTTGACTTAACCCCTTAGTGGCCTAGGTTCATGCATCATGCCAATTAAACTCCAAACTGTTTAAATTATAGGCGCTGATAGATTTTGAACAGACCTTTCTGCGGCACCTGAACTGATCCAGTTCCAAAACTTTTTTTGCAGCATTTTTACACTTATTTACCTGCTGGCACTCTCACTAACAAGCAACCTTTGTTGGCTAATTTCTTACCTGGTAAGTGTTGTAGTAACAGATTATGCTTTTGTTTTTAGAAAGCCCAAGTTTGCTGCCTTGATCTGTAGCAAGTGCAAATGTTGACAAGAAACCGGGCCGAAGAGCATGCTCGGGGGCGTTATCATTGGCAACTAGAAAAAGAAGTCATTTTGTAATTGTTTACAGAATAAACAGGAATGCAAAGAATAGAATAGAATAGAATAGAATTCTTTATCTTATTGGACATCTTCTTGGACAGCAGTATAAACTCCAGACAAGATCTAGCGACTTTTAAAAGCAGTACTGGCAGTCAAAAAGTTCTTCCTCTTTTTAGAAGAGGCTTTAGTAGATAAGTTTGATGTACATCAGAGGTCTTCAAACTTGGCAAGTTTAAGGCTTGTGGACTTCAATTCTCAGAATTCTCCAGCCAGCATATTCTGGGAGTTGAAGTCCACAAGTCTTAAACTTGCCAAGTTTGAAGACCTCTGATGTACAGCTTAGCTTTTAGTACGAGTTGCTTTCACTCATCCTTCATGAGATAATGAGCCCACATTGTCACTCAAACTCAAAGCACCCACAAAAAAAGTTGGCATATGATTTCCTCAAAGTCACAGTTTCCATAAGTCACATTAAGGAAGTACATCATGGCTGATGAATTGGCATTACACTTCCTGCTGACCAACAACTATGCTAAAGGCCAACGAGAATGGAGTAACCAAATTATGATTAATGCAGATGCGTGCTTGCTAAGCTTATACAGTACTGAAAAAAATCCAGTTTGGAATCAGGCTGAAGCTCCATACTAAAACAGATATAAGATGTAAGATATAAGATGAAACATCTTCCTTTTGTCATCTCAGTTTTGGTTGGAATGTTGTTCTTCAGCAGACAGTTCAATACCTAGCATGCAGTAATCAATTTGCAAAGGAACAATTCACCAATTTATCCCTCTTTGATTATTCCTTACCCTTAATTACTGGTACACCATCTCTGTCTGATACCACAATAGCATGAAGTCCTTCAACACTAAAAAAAATAAAAAGAGATTGCTTAGTCATCTGTCTAAAAAGACAATAAGCCCCTGATGGTGAACCTATGGCACATGTGCCACAGGTAGCACATGGAGCCATATCAGCCGGCATGCGAGCCGTTGCTCTAGCTCAGCTGCAGGCTGATTTCAGGCTCGCGCGGAGGCTCTGGGAGGGCGTTCTCGGCCTCCGGAGGGCCCTCAGGGAGGGGCAGGGGAGTCATTTTTGCCCTCCCCAGGCTCCAAGAAAGCATCTGGAGCCTGGGGAGGGCGAAAAATGGGCCTACCGGGCCCACTGGAAGTCGGGAAGCGGGAGAGCTGGGAGTTCGTGCGCGCATGTACGGGGGGGACAGCACGGGGATCATATGCACATGTGCAGGGGGGGGCGTGGTGCGCATTGTATTATGGGTGTGGGCACGCACACGCAAGCAATAGCGCGCACAGTTGCGCTTTCGGCACCCGAGGGAAAAAAGGTTTGCCATCACTGCAATAAGCTATTTGAGTTTGCTGCCTCTTTCCTTTTACTTTTAATTAGTTAATAAACATAGCAATTTAAAACTTCTTAATACATTTATAAAATAATTTGATTCCCTCCCACATAATTTTTGGTTCCTTATGTTGTAGCTAAGGTGATTCCCCATTTTATCATCACAAAAATAAACACAGCTTTCAACTATAATTTTAATCAGGATTTATGATGACATAACTAAAAGTTTTATCTTCATTATTAAAAAAAAGTCTGTTCCTTAAAGCACCAATTTAATTAGGCTGTGACCTGATTGCCTTACACTTTTTATTTTTACTTGAAAATAGCCACAAGAACTGTAAATTTGATGACAGAACTTTGCCAGGTACAGATCAGCCCCCTGGAATACCGCCGATCATCCCCACGCATGCATTTGTGTCTCCCGCATGTGCCCCATCCTCCACGCATGCATGGCAGATACCCAAAAATCAGATGGCCAGCAGGAAGCGTGCGCGCATGTGCAGTGGAGCTGAGCGACAGCTCACGTGCCCGTAGAGAGGGCTCTGCGTGCCACCTGTGCAATAGGTTCGCCATCACGGTTCTATACTATACATTCTCATACTATATCAGTAAGGGCTGTAATGGAAAGGGATGGATTAGGAAAAAACCCCGCTCCTACACATTGAGCCCATCAGATTGCAGTTTGTAATTTGGGGCTGTCAAAAAGTGGCCATTACCATTCTTCCCTCTCCAGCACAAACACCCCTAATTTGCCATTCAAAAAGTCATTCAAAATCCTCTGACAGATAGCTATTTCTTACGCTATTTATTTCAACTGGGAGTAAGTCTTTGGCTTTGTAATCAGGGATTGCCCTGAAGCAGTTACATATTTGACCAAAGGATTAGAAGGAGCAGCCAGATGGAGCTGCATCTGGATACCTCACATACTAGAGGACTTGTTGGTAAAACTAATGTCATCCTGCAATAACGTTCAAGTGAATCAACTAGTGGCATCAGAAAAGAATGGGAAGAATTGCAAGACCATTTCAAGAGGTTTTTGAAATTACTCAGAGCATTTTTACCCTGATAAGTTTACATGCTTATATGGTATAAAAAATGATAAGTATTTTACCTTGGTAGTTTTTTATACAGGAACCTTTTCAAATCCTAGAGTGAAATAAAGCAAGCAGTTTTTTTAGTCACTTATATAACTTAGAAGAGATCACACTCCTTAATGTTTGCATTAAGCTAGATTTTGGAGAAACAATGCTTTGTTATCATTAGAAAGGATGGTATTTGTTTAGGAATTGGCAGTAATTCCTAAATACTGCCAGGATCATAAGCTTAATCATTATAGGCAAACAAGTAAACAGTACTCGACCTTCTCATGCCGAGCTTCTTGGCACATTTTTGAGTGCATTTGTACTATTGAGCTGCCATATGGCCAGATTGTTCCTCATATCCGAACCAATTACTCATGAATTACTAATTCAATATAGGTTATATACTAGATTAAGCAAAATAAATATTCCATAAACATTAATAGAAATTGTTCAGTATGTACGGTATTTTTCCGTCTATAAGACGCACTTCCCCCCAAAAAAGTGGCTGGAAATGTCTGTGCATCTTATAGGGCGAATATTGCGGCGGGGGGTGGTGGTTTGTGTGGCAGCAGCATTAGCCACGGCCTGTCATTGCCGCTGCCCGGGAACGCTGAAGCCTTTGCTGCCGAGCAGTTGATTGGCAGTTGGATCAGCCCCCTGGAATACCGCCGATCAGCTGTTCTAGGCGGGGATCACCACCTAGAACAGGTGATCGGTGGTATTCTGGGAGGCCGATCCAACCGCCAATCAGCTGCTCGGCAGCGAAGGCTCCAGTGTTCCCCGGCGGCGGCAGCAGACATGGAGGAGGCAGCAATGGCAGTGTTTCCGGTCGGCCAGCCCACTGATCGGCAGGGCTAAGGGAGGCCAGGATCCAGCTGTCACTCAGCTGACCGGTGGTGGGCGCAACGGAGCAGAGCCCTGATGAGTCACTAGGGCTGCGATAACGTGCTGAAACTGTTTGCTGCAAGGACGATAGCCAGATGAATACCGGATGGATGCTGGGAGGCAGAGGCAGAATTTTTTTTCTTGTTTTCCTCCTCTAAAGCTAATGTGCGTCTTATGGTCCGGAGCGTCTTATAGACCGAAAAATACGGTAACTTGTTACAAAACAGTTTCCAATCATTAAAAGGATATTCGTACTTACATCTGCCATGATACTCAAAAAAATATGACTTGCCAGCCCACTGAAAAGCCAAAATGATATATGTTTAGAAAAGATAATATGTTCACCTTTAAGGTGATATCAGACTCTTTGCTGTTTCTATTGCAAACAAAACATAGCTACTGGGCTGCACAATGATCTGGATTCACAGATAAAAAATTATTTGAGTTTGGGAGGTTAGATGGCCAATTGAGATGCTTTATTGTTTGGCTAAGTTTATCCTTGTCAGCCCTGTAAACAATTACCCTTTGTTAATGTTTTCCTTCTTTTTAATATGCTGTTAATTATGTTAACTTATTAAAATGTGTGGGTATGCATGTTATAATTGTTAATACTACCTTAATTCAAACACACCTTTTTCTGGGATCTACTGTACAAGCTCAAGTGGAGGTATAATAAAATTAAATACCCATACCCGTATATTCAAGTATGATTCTTTATGAAGCTAAAAGATTATATTTGTATACTTAGTGCCTACACTTGACCCCAGGGTTGAGACAGTTAAAATAAACCAGACCCTTGTCTTTCTAGACTGGAAAAACTGAATGATGTAAAAGGAGACTACAACATAAACAATATTGTTTATTGTACATGTCAATATCCGGAAGGCTACTACAAGTGTGCAATTTAACAGAGGAGTCAATTTAATGGTTTATCAATCTATTCCAGAAGAAGGGTTGCAGTGTAATTATATTTATTCTTTTATCTTTCTGTGTCAAATGTATTTGACCAAATATATATAATCTATAAATGTAGAAGTGTTCCACTTGGGACCATCTCTCCCTCTGTCTGCACAACCTATTTCCAAATTCCATTTCCATCCTATCTCCCTGTAAGCACATTTTATCTTCAAATCCTTTGGTTTCTAATTTTGAGTGGGTTTCCCCCCCCAACATTCAGGAATATATGAATTGCCAACAGATGCAAAGTACATGCCCTCACACAGTCCAACTTATTTTTTCCCTTTGAATTTGGAGTTCTATACAGCCTGACATCTATCCCTCTAGAAAATGCTGGGGAAAGCTGCACTGTTGTGCTTCTCAAATTTGGTATCAATTACCTTAACCAGGCCATTGGTACCTTTTACCTCTTAGGTGGAAAGTTTTGCTTTCTTAGGCTTCAAAATAGATAAATGACCCAAATGCTGGAAAAGAAAGGATAATCCCTACAGATAACAGCAAATATCAACCCAATTACAAAGCACAGAGAAACTTCAGTGATTGCGTCCACAGGGATCACTTCAGTGATCATGATAAAGGAATAACTTTTCCAGTGGTGATGCACAGCTGTGAAAAAAATATTTTTGAATTCTGGATTTGGAAAAGTCAAACCTATCATGAATTCAAAGACTAGTTAATTTCGAAATACATAAAGAGTGACTGCATAGAGGTGGTTATCACTTGGCCAATTTTTTCTGGGCTCTACATTGGATCTAGGAGTGCTACCTGAGCTCCGAAAAAGATCAGTGTTAGGCCTGGTTAGAGACCAACAGGTAATCCCAGGTTTGCCCATTGCCTGGCAAGTAGAAAAAAAGATACGAAAAAGCAATCTCAATCAGTTCCGTATCATTGCAAAGGAAAACTGCATGGATGCAGGGGGAAGAAAAGGGAAGTTATGTATGTATGTATGTATGTATGTATGTATGTATGTATGTATGTATGTATGTAAAAGAAAGAAAGAAAGAAAGAAAGAAAGAAAGAAAGAAAGGAAGGAAGGAAGGAAGGAAGGAGGGAAGGAAGGAGGGAAGGAGGAAGGAAGGATGCACAGAATGAGAAAGACCATGGGAATATCTTGGTGAGGAGCAACGAGGTTTTCGGAGCGATGAAGAGGCTGGGCATTTACCAGCTCCGATCCAGAAGCCCCTTAACTACTCTTGTCCTCCCGGGAAAGCCAGAAAAGGGGGCAGCAGGAGGTTCTCATCCCCCGAAATATGGAGAGGATCAGGAGTCCTAATAACGAAATTAAACCCGTGAGAAGGACGACACGCCCCGCCGCCTTCCTACCGGGGCATTCAGAATAACGGCAAACGCTTCCCCCCCATTACCAACCTCCACTCTCTTCCGGCATTTAACGCTTTCACCGACCGACCTTATACTGCACCCGAGTCGTTTTCCGGGTTCCCCGCCGTCACGTGACTCTCGACTACGCCCTTCTCTCTCTCTCTCACGTGACTCATCACATCCGGTCATGCGCCCCCCAGGTTGCTAGAGATACTAAAAAGGGGTGGGGTTCTGAGAGAGCGCGAGAAGACGCGTTCCGTCTCTCACGTGACTCCTGGTCAGTGGCAGCCTCGGATGTTGCCAGAGTCCGTGTAGGCGACGTTGCTAGAGATATTAAAAAAAAGCGGGAGCGTAAGAGGAGTTCGAGGGGCTTGTGTGGGGATGGGGAATCGGCCAATTTACCACAGCTAACTCTCTGCGGCACGGGCAACATGGCGCAGAACCACTCGCCACGGCTAACTCACCGCGAGATAACTCGTTGTGGGACAATTTAACAATTCTATTTAATTTAAAATCAATAAAAATAGTTTTATTTTTTGCCATTTACATTTCATTCTGTCCCTCCTTTTGCGTTCTTTCTTTAATGATTCTATTCCACCATTTCTTTGATATTAATGTAACTCTTGTCCTGCAGCGAGTTGGCCGTGGCGAGTTGTCATAGACCCCACTGAAAAGGTTTCTTTTGTCTAAAATTCCCCTTAAGACACTGTTCACTTAGGATCCTTTGTGCCGGGAGTTAAACTCCACATATCTTTATGTGGGCAGGTTAAGCAAAAGTGTTCTATATGCTACCCAGCTACGTTGACTGCTCACACCTTAATCTTTTGGTTGTTTCCATCGCTTAACCTGCCCACATAAAGATATGTGGAGTTCAACTCCCAGCACAAAGGATCCTAAGTGAACAGTGTCTTAAGGGGAATTTTAGACAAAAGAAACCTTTTCAGTGGGTCATCCATCTTACCTTGCATTGTATCATTGCCTCAACAGGGGGATACAATCTAGGACTAGGGAGGTAGTAATACCACTCTATAAAGCCTTAGTTAGACCACAACTGGAGTACTGCATCCAGTTTTGGTCACCACACTACAAAAATAAGGTGACCAGACGTCCCGCTTTTGGCGGGACAGACACGCTTTTCAAGCGTGTGTCCCGCGTCCCGCATTCTTTTCAAAAAGTCCCGCTTTTTGAAAAGAATGCCCGGATGTCTGGTCACCTTACGCTATGAATGAGTCTAGGGAGGGGCTGGGCGAAGCGCTGCATTCCTGAACAGAAAGCGAGCGAGCGAGGAGGGGGCGGGGTGGGTGAGCGAGCGATTGAGTGGAAAGGCTTCTTCCCGGGCTGGGAGGGGAGGCGGGCTTGGAGGGAGGGAGCGGCTGGCAGCAGCGCAGCTCTAGGAGACTGAGCTGCTCGTCCACGTCTAAGGGGCGCCGCCATGGAAGCCTGACGCGTGCGCCCCCCCCCCACCTCCTTTAGCTGCGCCTCCGCCCCTTCTTTCCCAGAGGAAATCACTGGACCTCCGCTCCCTCCCCGCCCACCTGCCTCCGTAAAGGACCGCAAGGACACCATCGGGCGAAGAGAGAAGGGGGTGGATAAAGGGCGGGGGGGGGGGACCAGCCGGTGGGTCCTCCCCCCCCCCAAGAAGAACATGTGCTGAGCGGCTTCTATCCGTGGCAGGTAATGGGGCTTGGGTATCCTCGGGGATCGGGAAACACAGGCTGAGCATTTCTACCAGCCAGCCAGCCCAAGCCATTGCCGGCTCCCGAAGGGGAGGCGAGGAAAGGCCTCCCGCCTCCCCCCCCCTCCACCCACCTGGACGCCGACATTTGCCTTCTTTTGCCCTCTGCGCATGCGCAGAGGGCAAAACTCAAATGGAGAAACCCACCCCCGTCAATGGTGTCCCGCTTGAAGAAAAAAAAATCTGGTCACTTTATACAAAAAAGACATTGAAACTCTAGAGAAAGTGCAGAGGAGAGCAACCAGGATGATTAGGGGACTGGAAACTAAAACATACGAAGAGTGGTTGCAGGAACTGAGCATGGCCAGTCTGGCAAAGAGAAGGACCAGGGGTGACATGATAGCAGTGTTCCAGTACCTGAGGGGCTCCCACAGAGAGGAGGGGATCGGGCTGTTTTCCCAAGCACCAGAAGGCCAGACAAGGAATAATGGATGGAAGCTGACCAAGGAGAGATTCAACCTGGAAATGAGGAGGAACTTTCTGACAGTGAGAGCAATCAACCAGTGGAACAGCTTGCCTGCGGAGGTTGTGAGAGCTCCAAAACTTGAAACTTCAAAGGGAGATTGGACTGCCATTTATCCGAAATGGTGTAGGGACTCCTGCTCGAGCGGGGGGTTGCACTAGATGACCTACAAGGTCCCTTCCAACTCTAAAAACTAAACTAAATTTCCCGGCTCCCAACTTAGTTTTCACTCCATTCTAAATAGCTCCGGTACCGGTAGTCCACAACTTACAACAATTCGTTTAGTGACCGTTTGAAGTGACAACAGCACTGAAAAATGTGACTTTGGACCAGTGTTCACACTTGTGACCGTTGCAGCATCCCCCTGGTCATGTGATTTCCCTTTGGATGCTTGACAATTGGTTCACATTTATGACGGTTGCAGTGTCCTGGGGGTCATGTGATCCCCTTTTGTGACCTTCTGACAAGCAAAGTAATGGGGAAGCCAGATTCACTTAACCAACCCTCTCAGTAATTTAACAATTGCAGTGATTCACTTAAGAAATGTGGCAAGAAAAGTCGTAAAATGGGGCAAAACTCACTTAACAAATTTCTCACTTAGCAACATAAATTCTGGGCTCAATTGTCATAAGTCTAGGGCTACCTGCATTTCCATTTTAAGGCAGGATGGTGGGCAGAAATGCTACTGGTGGCTCAAAGTTTAGAGAAATATTTTTCCTAAGTCATTTTTTAACTTGGAACCCTGTTTTGTTGTGAGAAACAGGGCTTTCTCCACTATAATGAATTGCATATGTATTCAATAAAGATTTCAAAAGAAGTAAAAATGTGCAAAAGCCATCTGACATTGGGGAGAGGGAAGCCAGCGTTCTGTAGTTTGAGATGCTTCAGAAGAGACCAGGACTCCATTGCAAAATGAGCCAAAGGCCTTTAAATAGGACAGGCTGCTTGAAAGCATTTTGCTATGAAGAGAATCCTATCTTCACATAATTATACTGAATATAAATGAAAACTTGAACATGAAGAATTACATATATATAATCTGATTTTTTTCCACTCATTTTGTTATTTGCACAAAGGATTCCAGGTTCAGTTCCAAATTTATTATTTGCATGGAAACAGGAATAATCCTATTGGAGGTGAGATTTGGATATGCTGTCTCTTATTGGCTCAAGTTTCTATTTTCTATTGGCTTTTTCTGTAGAAAAAGCCAAAGCCAAGATTTACAATAAAATAAAATAAAATAAAAATGTGCCAGTGTGTTAAGACTTGAGCACTATAGGCAACTTACAAGAATGGGTTCCTTCCTGAAAATCTTTTCAACCTGCAAACCATCCAATCTGGTTTGTTCAACACACTGTAGAGCCTTCTTCTTTAATGTTCTACCTTTAGTTGCCTCTACCTAGGATTGAACTCACAACCTCCTGATTGTGAGGCAAGAACTCTACCTCTAGGCCACAGCAGCTGGACTAGTGAACATGAGACCTTAGTCCATGTATTTCTTCATTGCTCCTTTAAAAACTTACTTGGTAGTATACCTTTACTACCTATTAGAGATCAAACTTTCAATGAAGAAGTGGTTTGTCTCCTTTCAGGCTAGAAACCTATTATGAACAGAGTTGCCCAGTAATAATCCTGCCATGCAAAAAGCCATTTTATTCTTTTATCCAAATTTTACTCTATCTGTTATATTTTGTTCTTTGTTTGTCCTCTGTGCAGACCAAGTAAGGCTGCAGAAACATATCCACACTCAACATATAATCATTTTTCTCTTCTTTTAAATTTAAGGTTGGGAGAATCTTTGGAATATATCATGGAAACCAAGACTAGTGGCTGCACAGGAGAAAAGCGCAATAGGTATTCTGTTGATTCAAATTTTCTTCTGTAAATGCAATAAACTATCTTTATAGTACAGCAGGACTAATTCAAATATAAACTGAGAATACTTTAAAAATATCTGATTTCTTTAATCCCATTAGATAAAAGGAATCTGATTAGAAGAATAAGACTTGTTTGCCCAACAGATTAATCTGTATTTGACAAATACGCTTATATTGACATAGTATGCCAAAACAAACATTAACTTGATGGCTTAAGACTTACAGTTTTGGTTTAAACATTATGAATTGTAAATTTTGGTTTAGGATTTAAGAGAATTTTACAAACAGTTTCTGTGCTGTTGCTTCCATGTACTGTGCTAGTATCTGAATGTGTTCAGGCGAAAAATTAGATAGTCTATTCACACTGAAAATAGTTTTATTTTGATATAAGTCTGATATTAGGTACATTACAAATTAAAATTTTATTTTCTTTATTCCTAACCATTATTCCTAACCATAAATGTACAGATAAATAAAATAAGATTTCTTTTGAAAGATGCCGTTCTAAATTTTAAAGGATTTTTGTTACTAGGCATCTTTGACAGATTTTTAAAGCTTGATTTGAAAACATTATCAGGTCTCCCAAGAATTAACACTGAAGTCCATTTAGATTTTTAAAGCAGACAAAACAGGTCAAACAAATTCTAAATGTATTTACTTGAAAATAAATGTATTTATACTCACAAAGCGCCCCTGCCAAGTGAAACTTGCATATTTAATCAAGTTTTATAAAACCTTATGAACAAACTGCAGATTATCAGATTGTTATGTGAAAGGTTAGCAAATAGTTAAGAAATGTCTGTTGGTAAGTCATCTCTATTATTTCACTTTATTCGAATGGAAAAATAAGTATAGCTTTTAGAAAAAAGCAAATCTACACAGGTTTAATTAACAGTAGATTCTGTAAGAACTACTAGAGGGTGAAATCCGAAGTTTCATGTGCAAAAGTTTGCTCATATGATCAAACCGTTTTCTTCTTGTACTACATGAATATCTCTTTCAGAAAATTTGTCTAGAGCAGATTTTGAGAGAAATTTAGGAGGAAAAGAGAATTGACTTGCTCTTAGTTCTGATTGTTCTTCATCCAGAATGTCCTCCCATATACAAACATACAGACATTTGAACATATCTGAAAAACCTGAACTAGCACTAAAATTGGCTAATTACATGTTATGAAGCCACAGATAGAGGTTCTTATTGCAAACTACCATTATGAGCATAGGTAATATTTACTGATGAATTTGCACACCACCTTTGCACCTAGCAATCCACCATTAAGGCAGTTTCTCTTTTTCTACTTTCTCTTTGCAATAATTTTTTGCTCATGTCTCCTTATATGCATTATGTGGTAGCAAAGACATAAGCCAAGAGAGTTTCATTGCAGTGAAGGTTCAGACCTCACCTCTCAGCTAATCATATGTATCCTAACTGAAAGTGGGCAAGATTATCAAGGAAAGAAAAAAAATGGCAATTTCCAGGCAATTTTTCTTTGTCATGACATCCAAATCCCTACTACTTGTGCTATTCTCTGCACATATTTAGTCATACAATATTATACAATCACAAGTTGGAGGTATGATGCTAGGAAATACATACAGCAATACACAGATGCATACATACCTAGTCATTTATAAGAGCAGTGGTTCCCAAACCAAAAGACTTTGGTGCAGTGAAAAGAAATAAAGAAAACATATAAGCTAACAAAAATAAATAAATATAAATATGCAACCTTAACATAATCCTTAATGTAAGGCATATTATTTTTAAAATCAAAATTCTAACAAAGCTGGCATATAATCTAGAGACGTGCTGTTATTCTGCAAATCAGAAAAGCTGCTGTAATATTAGTATTAAATGGGCTACAGATAATCTAAACCTTTGGGGCCCTAATTTATTAGGCACTTTTGTAGAGTGGCCTATATTAATTTCTATGGGGTTGATTTGGAAAAGCCCATCCAGAAACCTCAGCAGTAGATTTGTGTTCACAAAAAGTAATCATGTTTTAGCACATGCTTAAACCTTCATGTAAGGTTGCTATTAATATAATTTTTATTTCTGTAAATGATTCTTGTACTGCAAGATCTGCCTATCATATCAAATATGATTGTCCCTCAATTCCCTCAATTGCTCCATTTATTTTGATGGATTGTTTCTCGACGTATTGGAAGAGAGCTTTTGATATTTGTTTTAAATTATTTTGAAATAAGAATATTTTGTATTTTTTAATAGCGGAAGTCCAGTTTGGTCTTGCTAAGGATTATGGCTCACTAAATCATAGCCACATTGTCTGGTGCAGTTATCCCTAATGCTTTGAAAACTGGAAACAGTGTTGCATACTGCAGCATTTAAAGCAGAGAAGCAGTAAGCAGAGATTGTAATACATCCAACTGACATTCTAAAGAAAGAAAAAACAGCTTGCAACTGTTCTTTTTAATACATCAAAGCAACTTAAAAGAAGCTTTCATTTAAACCTTTCATTTAACCCTTTCATTCATGAAACATTTAAGTCAAAAGAAATAAAAAATGCCGTAACTAACTCTAAAGTCACCTGTAGTACGGAAAACAGAACTGGACAAATTTGCAAGAGAACTATAAATTTATCTTCCAACTTTTTGTTCATTCAAAAGAAGTTCATCTTTGGCTGGAATAGCGGTGATGGTGAAAGACTTTTAACATTTATTTTTCCTTTGTTCTTTAATCTAAACTACTTTGTTTCTTCCAAAACTAAAAAAAAATGATTTGGTAATAAAATGAGTAGATTTAAGATGTTCATAGAAATGATTTAACACTTCTGTACCTGGCAAAGTTCTGTCATCAAATTTACAGTTCTTGTGGTTATTTTCAAGTAAAAATAAAAAGTGTAAGGCAATCAGGTCACAGCCCAATTAAATTGGTGCTTTAAGGAACAGACTTTTTTTTAAATAATGAAGGTAAAACTTTTAGTTATGTCATCATAAATCCTGATTAAAATTATAGTTGAAAGTTATGTTTAAAGTGAAATACTGTCCATGTTTTCAATTATTACTAATGCTATTTAATATGCTCTCCACTTAATAATCCTAGGGGAAAATACCTCTAGGAGAATAAATGTTCTTGAAAATCGAAGCGTAATTATTTATTAATTTCATATATAGCAAATATTACCCCAATTCTAGAAACATAAAGGAAGATAAGATGCAAATAATCAACATAATTTTCTACATCCTTAACCCTGACCAGAGGGATAAATGAATGCAACTCATAAGTATAAGCATTCTAGTATATCGTCTGCACATAAACTAATAGGGCTATGACCTAGTAGTTCACTCTTGGAGATCCAAATCTCATATATTATTTGAGAACAAGTTCCATTAATTTCAACGTTTTACTTTAACACTTTGGGCTTGGATTTTAGAGGCACAATTTGAACAAGCAGGCTTTCTATTACTCTTACTAGCAATTTTCCAAACACCTGCTCTTAAGAAATTAAGATGAAGTATTATATTGTGAGCTGCAGCAGGTGAAAAGAATCAATATAAAGAGAGTCACTTTTAAATACAACTTCCTAGTGAAAATGCATCTTTAGATCCAAGTCCACAGATTCATTATGGAAATTTTGAAAATCAGCTACCAAATGAAAGTTATCAAGTATTTTTGATGACTACAGAAGTGTCTTATATACATTCAGCTTACTGGTTAAACTGCAGGTTTTCAAAGCTTTCTCTATCAATCAACCCCCGCCCCCAGGTTTCTGAAGTTTGAGCTTGTTTATCCCAGTTCAGGCCCTGGTTGCCTGGCCAGAGACTTATACAAATATAAAATGTTCCTAGAGCACCCTGACATTCTCAATAGCTGCGTATGCCCAAAGAGAGCTGCATTATTAAGTTCTCAATCATCAATCTCTGTGCAGAATCTGTTAAATCCCAGTACCATGAATGCATTTAACGTCAGATTACTTGAAAATTTGTCCAAGTTTGCTTAATGATTTTTGAACATGTTATTGCAAAAATTTATCACACAACATTTAGTCAGGCTCCGGTGCAGTTCCAATATCAGTGAAATTCAAATAAAAATAATCATGTGTGGAAGTTATGAAACTGTATCTACACTTGCAATCATGAATTTATAGACAATATTGAATTTATTATAACATATTTACTTGGAATTAAGTGAAGGAGCATTTATGAGATGTTAGGCTATCTAAATTGATTTTACAAGGCTGGTGTGTTCAATGGAATTTAAGGTTATAATGATACCTGTAATTTTAGCACACAATTAAAATTGCAACTCTCAAGCCTAAGTGATCTTGAAAATAAGCCGAATTCATTAATGAAATAGATAACTAAAATTACAGGGAATCTGTATTGTTTATTCCTCTATAAAACTGAAGACATACTATTTGTCCAACAATTTGATTGCAGATGAAGGAAAATAGATTACAGTGGGCTTGCTTTTTTCAGCGAAGTTCATAACTGAATTTCATTTTTAAATGAACAACAAAGAAACTTGTGATCTAAAAAATATTCTGATGGGAATGTTACCAAAATGCTGTTTTACCTAAAACTCATTTCACATTTTTCTCTTTTTACAAAATGTTGAAGTACTATTAAAATAGCAGTTCTGAAATAATGTGGCTTTATAATTATCTGTTTAAAAGAAAAGCCCCTCACATATTGGTTAGGCTTTTTTTCCATAGCAGTTAGAAAAATGTTCATGTGGCCTTATGAGTCAGTACTAAGAAATTTAAGCGCCACCTATGAAAAATTACAAGTTTTCAAAACTAAACTTTATAGGCAGCAGACCACAATGCAAGATGTTTTACTGAAATAAGTCTGAAGTACTATCTTTCAGTTAAAAATGGCATCTTTATATTACAGTGATGTGCTGATTCATGTGAAAGCTACTTTCTAATCTATCCCACATTGGCTGCCCTTAGAACAAAGTATACAAATCAATAAAAAATAAATATTTTCCATATTAGTTATATGGTAGCTTAAAAACATATAAATTCAGTTCTGAAATTCCATGTCTTATCTTCAGTTCTTCCAAAATCACATTAAATTTAAACTGGCAAAAGTGATTATATAAGCAATATGTCATAAATGATATTTAGAAGCAGACCACTTTTATCGTTAGTGCTACCCTTCATATACATATGGCCTGAAGTTGCTACATTATGACTTTAACTAACATCCTTGAACAAGACCATGGCTTCTATTAATATTGATGACAACAATTTAGAAATAAGATGAACCAACTAACCACAAAACAAAGGCACAAGGCTGAACTTTAAGAACAACTTTCTTAACTGACTTTTGATAGCAAAATAGAAATTGGAGCTGGTTAAAAACACTCCAAAATTATTGAATGATTATTTTTTTAAATAAAAGTGAAATAAAAATCAAACTAAGGAGGAGTCTAAAAAGCAGCATTTGCTTAACTGATTTCTTTTGGAACACCAAAATATTCTACTATTAGGAACTCAAGTACATTCAATATACATTATTTCTCTTTTCCAGCACAGATCTTAATTTTATTAATGAGGAGAAAATAAATGAAAAAATAAACTTAAAACCTCAATTTTCTTTAGTTCCACATACCTGACATCTGAATAATTAATAATGTAGTCATATTATTTATTCCACTTATTAAGATTGAAACTTTTAATATTCTAAATGCCTTCAGATGTCCGTAACATTTATATATACATATAATTAATTGTCTCACATATATTTACATGGCAAGTATTTTAATAAGAGAACCACTACATCTATATTTATAGTTGAGCAGCTTGTCCAAAATGCTTTCTTTCTTGTGGAAAAGTTCACAGAGGTTTTGGGAGTAAAATATAAAGGACAATTCAATGATGTAAACAATCTTTGTCCTATGTTTCAGACTACATAAAGAGGCTATTAAATGATATTGAAAACGTCAGGGTAAGGTTTTTGGAAATAGCTACAGAGTGAATTTTTTACACCTCTCCTTTTCAGTTGTCATGATGAAACAGTATTTTTCTTAGAAAGCATGTACTTCAAGAAGTATAGGTCAAAAATTTAGCTCATCCTCCTCGATAGATGCTGGTTAATCGTTCTAGCTCTTTGCAGTTGTCCATGGAAATAGCTTCTGCTTTCTTTCGTAGGCGATCATCCCGATAAACTTTTGCTGCATAATGTAAATCGGTTTCTTCAAAAATAAATGAAAAAAATATGTCAGAAAAATCAAATTTAAACAGTCTCCCCCAGTCTAGGTTCTTCCACATATTGCCAAGTAACAAAAAGGTCTCTTCTACTTTATAATCTATAATCTATTTACTTTTTAATGTGAAATATTTTTATTTCTGTTTTTATTAAAAATAGAAATGGAGGAAGGAAACATTATCATTCCATTAAATATAGCTTGTACAGATTTTGAAAGAGAAAAAGATGCCCATCCAAATTATGGATAATGGAAATGTTGCTTTGATCTTAATCTTCTACATGTTGCTTTAAAGATGTTTCACTACTTTTCTATGAAGATGTACATTTAGATATAGATTTCTATATATCTATCAGAATCAGTTATTCAACTGAATACAGAAATTATCCATTTCCTTGGCCTGAACTTCAGTTTATATCTCCATCAACTAAAAAAAAAAAGGCGGAGCTGACGTCGCTTTGAAAAGACGACACTTCTATAGGGCTCTATAGAAGTTCATTGAATTCCCCTTGCTAGAAGGTCCTAACGGACCTAAGCCATCTTGGAGGGGTGCTGAAAAAGAGAGGAGACCCCCGCAGATCACAAGGAGATAGCTAACTCGTTTGGTCCGGGGGAAGCTCTCAATCCGGCAGGGAAGAAAAGATGGCCATTGCGCACAGTCCAAAGCTGTGACAGCCCGAACGAAGAAGCATGGGGAAAGATCAAAGAAGAACAGTGTGGAGGCTGGGTGAGAACCTTTTAACTTTTGCCCAAATTGCCCCTTTCTAAAATAGACTGAGTGACAGTGGGGCTGAAAAAGAAAGGGGGTGGTTTTGTTGATCTTCCACCCCCTGAAATAGCGGTGGATAAGCAGAGAGCCGAAAGCGACCTGAATAAGAAATTTGAACTGTTTGGCTAATTGGATGTTATAAATGCCAAAGAAGAAGATTGAATTGGAACAGAAGAATTTAATTAAGTGGATATTACTGAATTAAAACTTTGTTTTGGGATTAAAACTTAGTTCTGGAACTTTAAAAGGGAAATTGCGTATGCAAAGTTAAAGGAGAGGAGTAGAAGAGAAACAGTGCAACAGCGACATTTTCTGGCCAAGGAAAGATTCAGAGGGAAAATGAAAGTGAAGGAAAGAAAGAAAGTGTAAATAACAATTTGACCTTGAGCAGCTTATTGGAAACATTGTTGCAAGACTATCACAAGACTTAGATAAGCTGCCTGCACCTGGGAACTGTTTATAGAAAAAAACTACAGAGAAAGAGAGTGGAAACAGTGTAATTTGTAAACACTATAGTCCTTTGACTGGATATGGATTTTAACAGCTGAGCAACTGGAACTGGGAAATAATAGAGGTTGCTTTTAAGATAAAAGAAGATTTTCACACTTCAGCCTTCAACTCTTCTTCTTGGGGATTTATAATTTGTTGGATATAATTTTGGGGGTCTTGGTGGGCCTTGTGGATTACAATTTGGTGAGCCCTTGTAGATTATAACCTATAACCTTGTGGATTATAATATATAAGTGACTAAAAAGAAAGAAAGAAAGAATACAACTTGTGTTGAAGAGAGTTTAGACTATGCATATTTTGAATTTGTGAAATATAATATTTAAAAGCAGGAAGTGACTTGAGATTTGAAAATAAGAACTGGGAATAAGAAAGGAAAGTATTGGATTACATCAGGTATATTTTATAAGTTGGATATAGTGACAACTGTGTTTGATTTATAGTATTATTGATTGTTGGGTTATTGATTTGTTGTCTCTGTTAAATAATAATAACTATTTAAAATTTTGACAATCTTACACTATCAAAATGACAAGTAATATAAATTCAAGTAAAACAGGGAGGAAAACCCCATCATCCGCACCATCATCAGCGACATCGTCCGCAGCATTGAGACCGGCAAGTCAGCGCTCCATAGACAGCATGCTGCAGAATGAAAGATTTAACGCCTTCCAGTCAGAGAGGAAAAATATGATTCAATCATTATAGGAATCATTACAAGGAGCCATGGCAAAGAACCATGAGGATATGGCAGATAGGATGCAAAAGATGGAACAAAAAATGAAAGATAAAATAGACAATATTCAGCAAATAATCACTAAAAATGAACAACGGATCCAGAAAGTGGAAGAAGAGGCAGAGTAAACAGATAATAAAGTAGAAGAGATGGAGAACAAATTATCAAAGGTAGATAATGACCTGGAACGATCCATAATTATGTTGGAAATGGATAAGGCAGAATATTTTTTAAGATTCCAGAATATTGAAGAGGAAAAGGGGGAAGAACCTGCAGAGAAAATGGCAGAACTACTGGCAGAGGCGATGGAGATAGACAAACAGGAAGCTCACTATGGGATGGAAGAAATATTCAGAGTATATACAAGCTACGCGAGAAGAAACAAGCTTCCTAGAGAGGTACATGTGAGATTTTCAAAGAAGGCAACGAGAGCAGAAATATTCCAAAGAGCAAGAGATGCACCATTGAAATACAAAGGAAGAGAAATAGTAGTTTTGAAGCAGATACCCAGAAGAGTAAGAGATACAAGAAAACAGTACCAATTTTTGACAAGACAACTGATCAAACATGAGGTAAACTTTAGATGGTTAATACCTGAGGGAATATTGGTGACTTGGAAGGAAAAAAGACGGACACGACACGGTGGAGAGTGCACAACAATTTTACGAGTACTTCATAGCACATAAAGGAGAAGAGAAAAGGAAGCAACCAGAGATGTTGGGAGTGATAAAAGAAGGAAATGCACAACAAGAAGAAATTAGAACAGAGGAAAAACAGAGAAGGGAGAGAGAAGAAGCAAGACAAAGAATAGAGAGAACTAAGATCAACTAGGACAACAAAACCTATCTATAAGTAAACAATGGAAGAAGAAATAAAATTACTATCAATCAATATAAATGGACTAAATTCACCAATGAAAAGAAAAAGAATATTTAACAAATTAGATAAATTAAAATTAAACTTAATTTGCCTGCAAGAAGTTCACATTAAAAAACAGTAAGTTATTAGAGTACCCCAAAATTGAGAAACTATATTCTTCATTAGCACAGCAAAAGAAAAGAGGGGTAACTTTATACATTAAAGAAACAATAAAGGCTAGACAAATTTTTGCAGATGAAGAGAGGAGAATACTGATGGTGGAAGTAACAATAAACCAAAAACAAATACTGTTGATTGGGATATATGCACCTAATAACAAGCAAGATGAGTTTTATGGGAAACTACACAAGAAAGTCATAGAACTGGAATATGAAAATATTTGTGTGGTAGGAGACTTTAATGCAATTGTGGATGCAGAATTTGATTATATGAGCAGTAAAATAGGTAAAAAAGCCAGGAAAACACTTCCAAAAACCTTTTTAAAATGATGGAAGAATTAGGAATGCAAGATGTATGGAGAGAGACTCATCCTAAGAAAAATCAATACTCAGTTTATTCAAATATGCATAAATCTTGGTCCAGAATAGATATGATATGGATGACTTCAGAATTGAAAGCATGTGTGCAAGAGATGAAATAGAATCCAATGTTTGGGCAGATTATAATCCAATGAAAGTTGTATGGAAAGGACAAAAGAGAAAATGGAGATGGGATGCTAAATCAAGCAATATTGCAAGAAAAAGAATTTATACAAAAGATGGAAAAAGAATTGGATTTTTTTTAAAAAAAGAGAACAGGAAAGAAGATACCTCTCTACAAACTGTATGGGGTATTGTTAAAGCATATACCCGGGGATTAGCAATAATGTACATGGGAAAGAAAAATAATAATAAGAAGAAGAAACAAAATAAGACAATGTTAGAAGAACATAAAAGATTGGAATTAAAATTAGAGACCCACAAAAAAAAAAGGAATTGAAAAATCAAATGGATACAATAAAACACAAAATGAATTTATTGGAAAAAGAACTGGCATACAAAATCAAAAGTGCAAAACAAAACTTTTTTGAAAATGCGAATAAGCCTGGAAGATGGTTGGCATACAAATTGAAAAATGAGAGAGAAAAAAGTTGATACATTTATTAATTGATGAGAAAGGGACTCCGTTATCAGAATGAGGAGAAAAAAGCTATTATAAAAGAGTACTCTAAGAAACTGTATGATAAGGAGGAAATTTTGGAAAATAAAATACAACAATACTTGGAACAATCTGATCTTCCCAAGGTACCAGATAGAGTCAAAGTTACGTTGAATAAACGGATAACTATGATGGAAGTGACAGAAACAATTAAGAGACAAAAAATAATAAAACACCAGGACCCGATGGGCTACCGGCAGAATTTTATAAACAACTAGAAGGAGTATTAAGTCCAGTGATGGTGAAAGTCTATAATTAGAAGCAAAAATACCAAATTCATGGAAGGAAGCAAATATTACCCTTATACCGAAAGATGACTCAGATCTAACACAGATAAAAAATTACAGGCCAATATCGTTATTGAATGCGGACTACAAAATGTATGCCTCAATAATAGCAGAGATTAAAAAGGTATTTGAATGAATTTATATACTCAGATTAGAATGGATTCCTACCAAAAAGACACAAGAATGATTTTAAATACATTGGAATATTATGAGATGCACCCGGGTAAACAAATGGCGTTGATGTTCCTAGATGCACAGAAAGCATTAGACAACATTAATTGGCAATTCATGATAGCACAATTAAAATATATGGACTTTGGGGAGAGATTTATCAACATGATCAAAGCAATATACTGTAAACAACTAGCTAAGGTGATAGTAAATGGAGACATGACAGAGAATTTTGATATCAAGAAAGGCACTAGGCAGAGATGCCCATTGTCTCCATTACTATTCATATTGACTCTGGAAGTGTTAACCAGGAAAATTTGACAAGATGAAGAAATAAAAGGAATGGAAATAAAATGAGAGAAATATAAACTATATCTCCATCAACTCAAGCAGATTAACTACAAAAAAGAGTTAGGTGTTATATGAAACCTCTGGTTGAACTTATTCAATAATTTTATGTAATTATTAACATGTGCATTTTAATATGTAAGATAGAATTCTGCAAACAAAGTATAAATAAATGCAGGGAAATTGGTAGATGTTTTTGCTGGCAGAGGTACCGCGGGCTGGTCCTTTGCTCTTTCCATGGTGGCCCCGTGGGCCAGTTCTAAGCATTCACTGGGCCGGATCTGGCCTGCGGGCCTTGAGTTTGACACCCCTGGTACACAGAGAGAGAAAATAGAATTGCCAAACCAAAAGTGGCTAGTAAGGCTTCCCCAAGCATCTTGACTATACTTTTCAATCTAGAAGAAAAATGTCATTCATCAAACTTCTACCAAATGGGATTCTGTACAACTCATTTTCTTCATCAGCAATCACTATGTTGTTCAAACGGTGACAAATGCTAGTAAAAAATAGCACTGAACTCTTACAATGACCAAAATGTTAAATGCTATGCTGCTTGGAAAAAGTTAATAGATGACTGCAAGGATGCAATAGCAGTGAGGAAAAATGCTTCTTGGCCACCAATGCTGCTATGTTACAATGCTTCAGAGGAACTTATATGACATTCTCAAAAGTTTTTACTCCATTACTCCATACTCTAGTCTAGTGCTTTCAAAGAACCAAATTAATAAAATTAATAGAATGCAGTTCTACACAAATTACAATACAGTAATCCCTCGCTATATCACGGTTCACCTTTCACGGTCTCGCTGCTTCACGGATTTGCATCGTGCATTGTGTTCTGCATTCTGATTGGCTGATTGGTAAAACAGCTTGCCAAGAGCAGTGAAATACATGTGAGGCCAGGGGTGAAATCCTCCCGGTTCGCACAGCTCAACAACCTGGTGGCATTCGCGGCGCGGGGCTTCCCCCACCCGCTTCCCCCGCCCACCTGGATGTCGGCATCTGCGTTCTTTTGCCCTCTGCGCATGCGCAAAGCATGTTACTACTTCACGGATTTCGCCTATCACGGGTTCTTTTTGGAACGTAACCCCAGCGAAAAACGAGGGATCACTGTATACATAAAAGCTACCAATGGTAGTCTAACATTTTTATCCTCATATTTGAAGAAAAACAAAAAAAGGGAGTGGGATGAAGAGAATCACGAAGTGATCACGACTGAGGTAAAACAAAACCGGAAATTTTGTAAATGATACATGGAACTTATGTAACCTCTAGTTTTATATAAAATGCCAAAAAGGTAGTGCTGGAAGAATTCTGCTGGTGTAATCTCTGAGAATTCTGGACAATTTGGAGGATTTTTTTCCTCCAACAGTCCAGCCAACATTGCTCAGGAAATTCCCCACTCCCTCTTTATAGCTATATTTGAGAAAGTGTTCAATGTCAGCTGTTAAAACTTACTTTGTTGTCTTTCCTTCCAACAGTTATTTCGAATATTTGAGACATAGTCTTCTTCTACACTCTTTTCCACCTTTTGCAAATTTGGACCTTTGTATTCATTTTTAAAGTCCTTGTTGACATAATAAACAACACCCAGATTTTCTGTCTGCATCTGGATAGTCTGTCCTGAACTCCTGTAAAGAGATTCCATATCAATTGTCAGCATGAGTGCATACTTCAAAGTCTGCATTTAGTAAAGAAAAGCAAGATGACTTTCAAATCTATAATGTATGTTATTAATTTACTATTTGATTTCCAAGCAAATAATTGCTGCTGCAAATACAGAAATCCAGTAATATTGCCTTAGTTATTCACTGCCTCAATAATTATGAGGCCAGAGGCACTATCCCAGCATGCAACTGGAATTTAGCTTTTAATATGGTAATATTTGCCAATTACTGCTATATACCATTACATTAATCAAGTTGTACACACTAGGCCAGGGGTCTGCAACCTGTGGCTCCGGAGCCGCATGCGGCTCCTCTGCTGCAGCTTCCTGTCACCCGGTCGCGGCAGAGGGATGAAAGAGCCATCATCCTGTCACAGCAGTGGTATTGCCAGATCCTTAGTGCGGGAGTGAAGCGACCCTCTACTTGTCTTTGCATGGCAACATCATTCTGCCTTCATTGTGGTACATTTGCTGTTGCTGCCAGCAAACAGGGCTGGGAGAGAATGGCGGGCGTGGATCTTGCGGGGTGGGGGCCATTGCCCAAGCCTGGCCTTCCTCCTCCCTTGTCGGTGGGTCCAAGAGAAAGAAGGAGGCAGTGTGGGGAAGCGCTCTCTTCTGCTGCTGAGCACCGAGCACAACAGCCCAGCGGTGTGTGTGTGTGTGTAAGATGGCCTGGCAGAAGCAGCCCCATTGGCAAGTTGGACGGCAGAGAGACCTGGCCCGGCTCTCTCAGCGGAACGCTGTTCGCCACCTTTGAAACAGCCGCTTTCGGTTTCCTGTTCCTTTCCCGGGCAGCAATGTCTGGGACCGTGGGGGGGAGGAGCAGAGGTGTCAGGGCAAGCCTGAACCCCCCTTCAGCAAGCCAGGCCTGGAGGAACGTGGAGAGTTGCAGGCGAGCACCGGAGGGTTAGACGTCGCCCCAACATGTGTTTCCACCGTGCGCTTCTCTGTCCCGAAGTACGATTGAGTGGGGAGAAGAGAGCAGGGGGAAGGGTAGGAAGGAAGGAGAAGCCCGGCTGGCTTTCCTTTGGCGTGGGACAGGGGGAAGACCCAATACCCCCTCCATGGCCTGCCCGCTGCTTTTGCAGCGCCTTGCACAGCAGTGAAAGCTAGCGTGCTTCACAATAGGGGAGACTGGGTCTCCTCCCCTTCCTGGAGCCCATTCCCTGCCCCATTTGCCCCTGGCAACACTCTCTCTCTTTCTCTCTCTCTCTGGGTGGAGAGCAAACCCAAAAGTAGCTGTCTGCTGTTGAGAGAGAGAGAGAGAGAGAGAGAGAGAGAGGGAGGGAGGGAGGGAGGGAGGGAGGGAGGGAGAGAGATTTGGCTGGATTCGGCCTTCGCCAAAGACGCTCACCCATCAGCCAATTTCCCTTTTGGAAATCAGGGCTAGCTGAGAAATGAGCGCAACCTGCGGCAGAGGCTTCCCTCCCCATCGGCCTCTCACGACCCACTGGCCGGCTGTGGCAGGGCCGGGAGGGTGTGCACTAGACTGGGTGAGAGTGAGTGACATCGAGTTGGCCACGCCCACCCAGGTTTTGTGGCTCCTGTTGTTTTGTTTTCTGTGGGAAATGGGCCCAAGTGGCTCTTTCAGTGTTTAAGGTTGCAGACCCCTGCATTAGGCTATCTTAAATAGCTACAAAAACTTATTGTTTAAAACAATTCAAATGAGCAAGTTGGTTATTTCTCACAAATGCAAACTTGCCCTCATTCCCATCACCCAGAATTCCAGTTCCAAAAATCGAACATTTGATTTTAGCACAAGAGTGGCATGTAAACTTGGAGGTCACTGGTGTCTTGAAGGTGCTCCTTCACCTTTTAAACTCTGTTTTAATGGGTTTTTTTTAACCGTGACTTTTCATATAGTTTTATAGCTTTTACCTATGAACTGCCAAGAGTCACTCAGATAGTAAATTTGATAAATAATAAAATCATAGAATGTCTTTTGTAACTTTTCCATTCTAATTTAAATCCTCCATGACATTTACTTAGATAGCATTATCTACCTCCATCATGCTACCGAGGAGACCTGGATTTTTAATTAGTCATATCAGGTTTTTAGGTCAATATCTACAAAAATGTACAAAAAGAAAAGATTGCATTCTTCCTTGTTACAAAATAGGATTGCTACTGATTTGATGCATAAAAGAGAGAGAAAAACATTGCTATAAACAAGATCTAAACAATGTAGAACCAACAGAATGAATTTAAAATAGCAATTTTATAGACAATTTGCTCTTTTGCAAAAAAAAAATGGACAAAGAGTCTTGTGTACTTAAGTATTTATGAATATATTTTGTGGACCAAAATCCATTTCAGGTTCATCAAATATAGTACAAAAAAAAATAAATATCCTATATATACCCAGTTGTTATTTTAAGGATAGGGCCCAAGAGGGAATGGAAGGGAAGAATGGTAAAAGAAGATGAAAGAAATAAATGAGAATTATTTATAGACAGTGACTGTTAACAAAGTAGGAGCAATAAAGATAATTATAAAAGTATTGTTACTTACGATCTTGGATATAAGGAATAAGGAGGATTAGATACCATCAACTGGCTAAGTAAAGAAACAAGGATCAGCACAATAATTGGCATCAACTGAATGAACATGGAGAACCCTCCCTGGAAAGCAAGACAGCAATCAATGAAAAGAATTGCAGGATATTTAGTTATTTTTTGTAAAAAGCAGAAGGAAACTATCCAGCCCATAAAAGCTAAACAGAAAATGTATACTTGCAGCAGATTCCTATAAATGAATTTCTTAAAACCTTCTGAAATATGTGCATCTTAATAAATCTTGTGATATTAATAATCTACTATTTTTAAGTTTAATATTAATTGTAACTTACAAATATTTAAAATCCATTACCTTGTGTTAAAATAGGCTTCCTCAAAACGTGTTCTAATCTCAACAATCTATGGTTTGTAAGTAGACATACGTAAAATGTTCTGAGTTCTAACAATTCCAAATTCAAAACACCATTAGACCATTTTGCAGGTCTTCTAAATCTGAAATGTTACGTTTCCTTGACATAATGGAATTTTGAAATCAGAACATTTGTTATGTCCATAATTAATGTGATCCAGACTGAGAAAACAGTACAAAATAACAATATACAAAATCAATCTTGAAACTGATCCAGTATCGTGTTCCCGTATCACTAACAGCCACAATCCAGAATTATACAGCTTTTATCAGGCTGCAATATATTAAGGCAGTGATGGCGAACCTGTGGCACGCGGAGCCATATCTGAGGGCATGCAAGGCATTGCCCTGTCAGCTCCAGCGCGCATGGGCGCATTTTCAGCCTTCTTTTCGGCTGTTTTTGCTTTCCCCAGGCTTCAGGAAAATCTCCTGAAGCCTGGGGACGGCGAAAAATGGGCCAACAGGAAGTTCGAAACGAACTTCCGGTTGGCCCATTTGGCCGTTTTTCGCCATCCCCAGGCTTCATGAGGCTTTCCTAAAGCCTGGGAACGGCGAAAAATGGCTCATCAGGCCAACCGGAAGTTCAGGGCTTCAGTGAGGCCTCTGCTCATGTGCAGGGGGGGCAGCGGGGATGGTGGTTGTGCGCATGTGCAGGGGCAGTGCAGGAGTTGTGCGCATGCGCAGGGGGAGGGCATTGCATTATGAGTGTGGGCGCGCACACGCACCCTTTTGCCACCCGGGCCAAAAAAGGTTCACCATCACTGTATTAAAGTGATTAGATAAAATCTTTTAAAAATTGTTTAAAGGAAGGAGTATAGTTCTACAATAGAAATGTCCTTTTCAAACCTCTGTACTAAATGGAACTCCTCCCTACCTCCCAATGGTACTTGGGGGCAACCCATGTAAGCTTTATGTCTCAGAAACCACACATATGAATCCAACATTTAGAATAGACTATATTAGCACTATTAGCATTGCAATTTTTATTGTTTATTTGAACATTCATTATTAACTGTTTTTAACAGGTGTGCTTTAAAAAAAAGTTTAGAAAATTTAATATACACAAAGGTATCCCAGATTAAACTGAGGAAATAGTAACTCAGAAGAAACTTACATCACCCCTTTCCTCTTCTCTTTCGTGTCCGCTATGACGATGCTGATTATGGTGACTATATCCAGACCGTCCATTAGTAAAAGAATGTACACTTCCTATAAACAAAAGCAGACGGAATTGATGAGAACTTAAATATAAAATCAATGTTTTCGAATCTTTCATTTGAATCTAGGAATGGTAACCTGCAGAACCCCCTCCAAGAACATCTGTCAAACCTGTTTGATGCTATTTAGAGGTAGAAGACAGAAAATTATAGCATAAATCTTAAAATAGATTTAGTGTAGCATAAAAAGAAATAAAAAATCCTTAAGCTATCTTCTGTTCCTGAATTGCAAAGAAAACCCTGAACACACTGCCATCAAACTGTATGACATTTCCGCATCCATTCAGCATGCAATCATGCTCACTGCAATACTCAATCTTGTAAGAAATGTTAATTATCCATTTCTATGGCTGATCAAAAACTTGCCCATCTTGCATGAGGCAATTCAAAAAAGTTCTATTTTTGTCCTACAGCAGTTTTATAATTTATAATATGTCAACGCACAAACATAATATTTAATTAATTTGATACAATGCTACAAATTAATGCTATTTTAGGATAGAGATTAAGTCAATTTTATGGATAACAACAAAACAAAAAAGTCTGAATGTTATTTTTGTCAGCTAAACAGACCTGTTGGAAAGGCTCCTCCAAAGAACATGTTGAAGAGGTCCTCTGGGGTGATATCTGCTTCACATCCCCTGGTGAAGTTAAATCTACCATTGCCTGGCTGATTGCAGGGATCTTCGCTGCCTGTGAGATCGTACTGTTTGCGTTTTTCTGGATTACTTAACACAGCATATGCATTTCCAATTTCTGAAGATAGAATGTAAAAGGAAAAAAAGGAAGAAAAATTCTGAAATGAATATGACTTACTACTGTCCAGCAAGTCAGTGTCAATATGTTTATATCAGAAAGCAAAAATTCAATATACACTCAGATAGCATGATTTGCAATATCCTTTTCCACACATCACAACAGTCATGCTGTTGAAAATGCAATGCGTGATTTGCTGCATACTATATTCTCCCCTTTTGGGAATTGGGGAAAAAACCCAAAATAAAATGTTGCTGCAATTCTTGTTATCTGTTTTAAAATTCTGCAGTCTGAACTGCTTAGTTTTGTAATGTATGCAAAAAATCTTGAGATGATGCAAATCCTATTTTGTAACAATTTTATATTGTTTAACTTTTTATTTAAATTGCTTTTATGTTTGTTTTCTGCACACTATCCGGGAACAAGTTTCATAAGATGCCACAAATAAATAATAGTAATGAAGGTCAAAAGGTATTACCAAACAAATGAAGTGTTAGTTTTTCCTGAGATGTGACAAACTAATTTTTGAAAAGCTTTTTGGGGGGGGGGGGGAAGAAAGGTGATGGATAGATTTTCCTGCCATATCTGATCACATTTTGCTATTAAATTTAAATACTTTATAAACCTAGAATTCCTATGATATTTTTGCCTTCAAAAAGCATTCTTCCGAGATGTGGAAAGTTATATTAGATCTTGGTAAACACAAACAATTAGAGGCTGATATAAGTGTAGCTAAATTTCGTTTTAAAACCCAAAGTACTGTTTTGAGAGATTTAGTGTTATTTGGTTCCAAAGCATGGTTCCTTTTCCTTCCCTTCCCTCCAGAGGGAACTCTGGATTTAGTAGGTGATCAGAGAGAAGTGCAAAGCTGATTTTCTCCACCTTGTTCGTCTTTCTTCTGCTATCATTTCATCTCTCTCTTCTTTGAATCTAGCAGAATCCATTAATCTCTGAGACCCTAGACAGCATCCATCATCTTGAAAATAGATTCCTTCCAAATATATTCCAAACAACAGTCCATTTCTGTTACAGTGCAGCTGCAGTTATTTTTTTAGAAGGCTAAAGTAGATTTGCTCTCAAAACTGACTGTAAATAATGACTTTGTTATTTAGTGCCTGCTTCTTTTTCTGTTATTTTCTTTTACCATGGCTTTAATTCCTAAACCCGTTTTCAAATGATTTTCTGTCTTACAAAACATCTATTCTTGTTTACAAACTAGAGAGGGTGCAACCTTAACTCTTTATTTTAGCATTTTCAAAAGAAATAACAACCAATGTAAAAAAAAACACAATAGAATGAGCAGCTGCAGAGAATGGGGATTTTAAAAACTGCAGTGGATTTCTTTTTAGAGCAGAAGGCTGGAAACCCAAAGCTGTAGTTGGATTGTTATAGATATAATAGAGCATTATTACAGCTTTTTCTGCAAGAAAGTTGTAATATTGCCCTATATTTGCATTATGTAATTCAGCACCTTTTGATAGAACTGATTTGAAATACAGGTAGTCCTCGACTTACAACAGTTCATTTAGTGACCGTTCAAAGTTACAACATCACTGAAAAAAGTGACTTACGACAACTTTTCACACTTACAACCATTGCAGCATTCCCATGCTCAAGTGATCAAAATGCAGATGCTTGGCAACTGGTTCATATTTATGACGATTGCAGTGTTTCTGAGTCATGATCAGCTTTTGTGACCTGACAAGCAGTCAACGGGGAAGCTAGATTCACTTAACGACCATGTTACTAATGTTAATTAGTTACTAATCACAACTGCAGTGATTCACTTAACAACTGTTGCAAAAAAAGTCGTAAAATGGGGCAAAATTCACTTAACAAATGTTTCATTTAACAAAAAAAAATTGGGCTTCGTTATGGTCATAAGTTGAGGACTACCTGTATTTCATTCATGTATTCAGAACTTAAAATGTAATAGCATATAGCTTATAATTAATTTCCTTTCGTCAACTCAAGCTGAGTAGCTTCTTTGCAAAGACTGAGTATGCTGGATGGAATCAAGTATCCAACAGTAGAATGAAAACCAACAGAGGAACTACACACAAATACATCTGTAAGTAGTGCTGACTGAATTTTCCCCATAGTAGAATTGACAGGTCAATTGCCTCATCCATCTTGGGCAAACAGAAGAATGAAATTGGACTGAATTTTTATCCTCTCACATATTTTTTTTTTAAAAAAAATGCCATTAGAATACATTTCTGGATATATCCTGCTTTAAAAAGATGTATAAGTAACCTAATCAGTAGGGCAGCAGCAATAGTCAGTTCTGCCTTGGAGCATTTTCTTATAAAAGAATAATGAAATATTACTTTTAAAAGCTTCCGTTGCTCCTGGTGCATGATTTTTGTCAGGATGAAACTTCAGAGCAAGCTTTCTATAAGCTTTCTTCAAGTCTTCTTCACCTGCATCTTTTGACACTCCAAGGACCTCATAGTAATTCTTACATTTTTTTATGCTGCAGAATAACAAGAAGTAATTCTTCAGAGACCAAACTTTAATGCACATTAAATCTCAAAACACGACGTGAGAAGCTTATTGTTTAATTTTCAAGCTTATATAACTTTCCTATTGTTTCTAGAGCTGATATTTTTATCTTTGACTTCATGCTTATTTTACCAGGTGTGCTGTGGCAGATATCTATAGCACTATGATTTCAACCAAATCTTTATAACTGAGATGCAAGTGGCTGTGGTTAACAAAAAAACCCACTTTTCAGAGGTTAAGATTTATTTATATATAATGATTGGGAAACAATTACCATTTTTTCCCCAAAGACTTGCAAATATTTAAACCCATACATAAAAGAATGTTTTAGTATAATTTATTTTCTTGATAGATTAAAGCAGGGGTGACCAAACTATGGCTCTTTGAGGACCTGTGGACTTCAACTCCCAGAATTCCTGAGCCAGCCATGCATGCATGGCTGGCTGGCTCAGGAATTCTGGGAGTTGAAGTCCACAGGTCCTCAAAGAGCCATAGTTCGGCCACCCCTGGATTAAAGCATCTAGAAAATAGGCACATCCATATTCAGTCATTTGACAAAGTTACATGAGTTGTAATTTTAATATTATTCAATATTATCAATACTATTAGTATTATCTTCATTATTAATTAAAGTATTATCAGGTCAGTGATGCAACAAGTAAGAAAGATGTTTCAAACACTAGAGACAATAAAATAAAGAGCACCCAAGGGATAGATAGCGCGACTACTTCTCCAGAATGGACCAGAGTAATGAAGTCAATTCAGAAGGAAAGATTTCCTATTTTCTCCTTTAGTGAAAGAGCACTTTATCTTATTGTAATATAATATAACAAGACTTTGCTTTATTCATAAAAATCAATGGGTTAGGGAATTAGTTGAAGTCAGTCAGCAAATCATTACTATTTAGTTGTGAAGATGCTTTTTCTTTATTAGAATACCAAGCTCAGTTTTTAGAAGCCTGCAAATGAAATTTAGCTCCTATGACATTATCAGACTTCTTTTGCACAACCAAAATGAGCAGCCCTTTGCTCTCTCCTTATTCTTCGTGCACAACTGCTTAATACTTATGCAATTAGTAAAGAGCTATTGCATCTTGCCCAGCTCCCACTTGAGTCAAACTGTCACTGAGCAACACTCAGTTGAAGAGCTACAACAATCTGAAAGAGAACACTGTCTCTTGTGTATAGGACACAGAAGACAGAGAAGAAAACAAGCCTACGTTGGGTGCCTACCGATACATTATTAGAAGGGAGGAGAGCAAAATCAACTAAACTCGGGCACATGGAATTGATTCGCTGCCCTATTTTCTCTTACATTTCTTATTACTACTGTTCAGAGATTGAGCATAATGTGTTCCACGTATTGTTGAAATACTTCTAAAAATATTTTCTACTTGAAAACAAGACAAACCAATGTTGATGTGGCAATAAAGAGTGTTAGATTGCAACTGATAAATATAAAGTAAAATTCGTACTCAGTTATTAAACTCTCTGGATAACTTCATTCTGCTTACTACCATGTTAGTCACAGTTGCTCTGACATTAAAATCATCATTGTAAGAAACATAATTTCCCTAAAGTTGTTGAAAAAAGGTCAGAATAAACAAGCTAGTGTACAATGAAACAATTTAAAGCACACTTTTGAATGCCCTTCGTCATTAACTTCCTTACCATCTATAATTTAATTGCATTCTGCTTATGATATATCTTTTCTGCTTTTACTTTAAAATGTTATCCCATACATGCCTACCTTCATTTGAATGCAGAAGTACTCCAAAAGACAGATGTGATGAACAAGATTAAAAAAAGAGCCTACTTAAAAGTATAAACAATTCATCCTAGTTCAGTTTCAAATGGAGCTTTACTAGGGCAATTATAAACAGATAAAAGCTCAAAAACTTAGAATATACAAAAAATGAAATGATTCAAATACATACATCCACAGTTACGAAATAGGTATGTTCAAAATAAAACCTTCAATGTAAGAAACCATTCAACATATTGATATATGTATTATAAATGCGCAATTTGTTCATAATACAAACAAAAACTTTAGTTGTGACCAGTAAACTATTCCAAATTGTATCAGGCTTCATTTGATATTACCAAGACACTTTATTATTAGTTTGCCAAATCCTATGAGACCGTTAAGTCATGCATTGCAGTGTTTAGGTCTGTGATGGCGAACCTATGGCACGGGTGCCACAAGTGGCACGCAGAGCCATATCGGTGGGCACGCGAGCTCAGGTCCAGTGTGCATGTGTGCACCAGCTGGCTGATGTTCGGGCCTTCTGGGCCCACTGGGAGTCGGGAATCAGGCTGTTTCCAGCCTCCAGAGGGGGTGGGGAAGGCCGTTTTCGCCCTCCCCAGGCTCCTAGAAAGGCTCTGGAGCCTGGGGAGAGCGAAAAATGGGCATGCCATTGCATGCTGGGAGCAGGGGGATCATGCGTGCATGTGCGGGGGTGCATGGAATTATGAGTGTGGGCACGCACACACGTGATCCCCGCATTCCCCCCCCTTTTGGCACGCGAACCAAAAAAGGTTCGCCATCACTGGTTTAGGTGATAGATACAGTGTTTCCCAACCTTGGCAACTTGAAGATGTCTGGACTTCAACTCCCAGAATTCCCCAGCCAGAAGAAGTCCCCCCCCCCCAAAGCACTGACTTAAAAACAGCATAGTATCTTGACTATACCAACCACCTGAAAACACAGCGACACGGGCTGCAATCGGGTACTTTTTAAATTGTTTTTTAAATTTAATTTTTAGATTAATGAAGTGTTAGAGAGCAATCAATACCTTTGTACTCCTTCAATTTGATCCTTGGTGTAAGTCTTCCCAATTTCACCTGATGCACTGCTGTCCTTCATGCTATTAGTTTTACTTTTATCATTCTTACTTGCTGGTTTTCGACAGTGAGTACCACTTCCAGCTGCACTCCCATTCTTCATAATTGCCTCCAATAACACTAAAGAGAAAAAAAGTGCAAATTAAACATTCAAATATTTCCATCACTTATGCCAGTTCTAATAGAAGATACAAAAGTCAAATGTTTGTATAGAAATGCACACACATACACACAGTGCAGTGCACTGTACATTATTTATAAATAAATTGAGAATGAAGGGTTTCCTGCTCCAATCTTTAGTAACATAGGGATATACATTTTAAAAAAATCTGACTTTTATCTAATTATAGTACTTGCTTTTGCTAGCACAAGTCTATATTTGTTTACTCCAAGGTAATTATCACTGGGTACAATGAGTCTATCCCCTGAGTAAGCATGCATAGATTTGCAGGCTTACTCTTTCTTGAAAGAAACAACAAAGAATATCAGCCTCTTCTCTTACAATAAATGTAGGTACTGTCAATCATCTAGCAGACATTTGTAACATTTAATACCTAGATGGTTGCACAGTCATTTCATACAGTCTAAATCACTGTAAGAGGTATATTATAATGTATTAGTGAAAAATTAAAAATGGCATAGTAAATATAAACAATTTATGTAAAAGCCGCCCATATTAATCAAGCTAGAAATTCTGAGAGAGGGAATTTTGGAGAAGTTTTTCACATATAAGTAAGTGAATAGTTAAGACATTTAAGGTAATTGTCATGTAACTACAAGTTGAAATTAGGATGGTAATAAAAGAAAACCAAGGCTAACTATAAAAATCTGTGTATATAACAATTGGAGTTAATTATAATTTATTATCTTAACATTAACAGACTTGTGTAAATGTATGATTACATGAACAATGCATATATAAATGAAATTTGAGATAATGAAGTTATTTAATTTAATCACGTATCCGTGGGGTAGCCAATGCAGTTATAGAATTTTTAAATTTAATGAACTAAATGAAATATTCTCATTTCTATGCTTGTTATCGAGGTGTTAACACGATGCAACTCTGAAACTAAAGTACTAGCTACACAAGGATTTGAACTAATGAAATATGTGGCAATTGTAATGTCACAGTCTTAACATTCCCAATTTAAAATATATTAATTGTAAACTGTTTCTTGTAGTAAAAAAATTAAGATACAATCGACTGCTGTACCCTCAATGCCATACAATTAACAGCTTATCAAATACATTTAGCACTATGGCGAATTTCTCTTTTTGTGAACCTAAGACAGCCCATATATTTTTATTCATGCCTTCACCCAGTACGCAATTATTAGTTTGCTTATTTATTTGATTCTGATATACCACACAGTTTATGCCAGAGCTCAAGATGGCAAACAGTCTTCTTCTACTTTTCTTCACACAGGTAGTCCTCACTTGGGTCTAGTCTAGTAGTTAAGGTATAAGGCTAAAAATCAAGAGACCATGAGTTCTAATCCTGCCTTAGGCATGAAAGCTGGCTGGGTGACTTTGGGCCAGTCAGTCTCTCTCAGCCCACAATGTCAAGCTTGGGCAACAAGATGATTGGTCAATTTCCCACACAACCAGTGGATCAACAGTTGATTTTAAAAAAAATTGCAAGAAAAACACTACAAAGGGAAAAGCTAGTCCTCACTTACTGACCTCAATTGAGACCAGCAACTCCAATGCTAAGTGATGTGGTTGTTAATTGAAACTTCACATGACCATCACCAACTTACAACTGCGGAGGCTCTTAAGCAAATCGCTTTGGTTGTTAATTGCAACGTCATGTGACCATGACTTGCGACTTACTACTGGCTTCTGCACTGACTTTGCTTGTGGGAAGCCAGCAGGGAATGTTGTAAATAACGGTGGGATGTTACAACTATTGTAAATGTCGCTAGTTGCCAAGCGCTCCAATCATGTCTGAGAGCATGGGGATGCTGTGACAGCCTCAAGTTCAAGGACTGGTCATAAGCTCTACTTTTTCAACACCACTGTAGCTTCAAACAGTCTCTGAAGAAACAGTTGGAAAACAATGACTAGCTGTGAGGTGGACTGAGCTAAGAGAGAGTGACTGCTCCAAAGACATCCAGTGAGCTTCTGTGGTAGATGGAGGACTAGAGCTTGATCTTCTGCTCCTACCTAGTTCAGCACCTTCACCATTAGAGCACACTAGACTGAATAAACTTCAGCATATACTATACAAGATTATTTAAACCAAATTTCACTTTAGCTAGTCCATATTTTAAACTTATAGGGCTTCGAATGATGTAAGGATAGAGACAGAAAAAAACTCCCATTTATAATCCATTTATAATAAGTGGACGAAAACCTCACCAGTTTAAATAAATAACTGCTTCAAGTAACAGCTAAGATAAAATATTAGCTGGTTTTAATGCTGATCCTTACCTGCTAATTTCTATCAATATAACTATGGTACTACTAAAAATATAGCAGCTTACAATCTTTAAAGGAAGAAGCATTGTTGATATTTCCAACAATGCCATTGTAGTATGTTCATCAACAGCTCAGAAAGTAAAAGTCATATTAGCAGGATTGAAATCATTAATTTAAACTCAAATATTTTTCAGAGCTCCAAATAATGATCTGAGAATTAAAAAAAAACCAGTATCTGGAATATACCCAATACATTTTTCTTAATACATCATATTCACTTTTCTCCCTTTCCCTTTGCCAAGTAAAGACCATATAAACTATACATTTTCAAGCAATATATTCAAAACTAGAATGAAAATGTTAATAAATCTTTTTACTCTTATGCCTTTGATGTGTTTCAACAATTATATGCATCTTTAATTGTCAGCTGGTGAATTTGCTTGACTGTGAAATTGCAAATTTAGTCATTTGTTTGGCTGTTGTATTATAGAACTATGCTAAGGTTTGGCTGAAGTAATAACATTTTCTTAAAGTCTGTATTGACCTATGTTTCAAGGTTGGCTGTTAAAATAAAACGGAGTACAAAAAAGAATAGATAACTCATCCTTCTACAGCAAGAACATAAAAAAAGGAGAAATGTGAATCAAATGAGCTTGAAAATATCACTGAGATTAAGGCCAATTGTGATACAAAAAGAATTTCTGAAATCCCATTAGCCTTTAAAACAAGTCATTCAGAAATGCAACTAGGCCACAAAGATATATAAACCCCAAGAAATAAATACATAGATAACATTGCAAACCAGCTGTTTAAACAAGAAATCATTAACTGAAATTGCCAACTATTCAAGGCTTCTGTCATCATATTTTTCCTCACCTGGAGTTCTTCAGCGTCAACTATTTTAATCTGATCCTAATATATTTGTAAACATAAAATCTATGTGGATTTATTTGAAAGCTAATGTAACATTCAGCTCAGCACTATTATTTGCAGAATGTGATTGTATAATCAGACAGAAAGGTGTAAAATTATCTAATGGCAATTGGATTTTTCTCTGAAACACTGCTATGATCATTTACAACTAGTTTTTAAGGTCCAATTTCAGTTTACTGCAAATTTGCACTATGGTTGTTGCTTAGAGCCACCAGCGTTAAACAACATTGTGAAAAATAAACAGTCCCTCATGAATCAAAATAAGAAAATCACAGAACACTTATAGGTTAAGCTAAAACAGGTGCTTTCAAAAGATAACTTAGTCATCATCCACAATACTTCTGAACAAATTTGTTCATTTGAAAATTCAAATGTAACCTGCTTCTTCAGGAATTTTTAACTATAAGCCTTTATTTTAACTACACGGCATCAAATGAGTGAAAAGAACAAGTGTATTTCACATCAGGTATCTTACTTAAATGGGTCCTTTAAACAGGGTTTGTCTTACCCTTGAATCTGTAGCATGCTAATATTAGGCATGCCTGTGAAGTGAACTGGTTTAATTTAGACATTAGAGACAGGTAATGTTAAAAAGGCTTTTCTGCCTAGTTTCGGATAATCAGTTGTTATTTTGAGGATATCTTGAAAAAAAAACACATTACGTAGACATTTAATTATGAGTTCACCTAAAAAAAATCTGAGGTAGGTAAGCATGTTTTTGCTTTTTAAATATTATCAGTAAAATGATAGTCCTTGTAAAGCTGCAAGTATGTTGCACTCCACAAGTCACAGAATTTAAAGATAAATCATTGGTATTACTGTACAAATTCAATAATATGATCCTTGAATGATCCTAAAAAAAAGGCATGACGGCTTTTAAGGACTCCGGGCCCTAAAGGACTGCTTTAAAGGACTGTATATTTGCATTCCCAAGTATTGTGAAGCACCTCTTAGGAATCAATTCTGAAGTACTGTACAACTCTAAAAAATGATAATGTACAGCAGCGGTCCCAAACCTTTGTTGTTCCACTTAACGGCAGCAGCAGTGGCGGCAACAGAGGGAGAGGATGGTTTCGCATGCGCAACCTAGTTCCCACGCACATGCACATGCAAATGAAGTTTTGCAAGCTCGTCTGCTGCTTGCGCGGCCTAGTTCCCAATAGGCCACTGACTGGTACCCGTTCACTGCTCTGGGGTTGGGGACCCCTGATTTAGAGTTCTATGATAAAGAGATTTTCTTGGATTCATGGCTCCTGCTTAAAGAGCAGATGACAACTCTGGTTAGAAGGGCCTTTGCCCAGCTACTTGTGTACCTGTTCCTAGACTGGGATGCTCTGTCATGGTCACTATGTCCTGGTCATTTCCCAGTTGAACCACTGCAATGCAGCTAAATGACTTACCGCTATGCTTCGAGGTTAAATTCAGAGTTAGTTGCTATCTATAAAGTTCTTTGACATGGGAATGGCTCATTTGTAACACCACCTTTCCCCAGTTATATTGACCAGTCTTGTTAGATCCAGCAGGAGAGGCATGCTCTGGGTTTCATCTATTAGATAATATCAGTGAGAACCAGGAAGAGCACCTTTTCTGTCTTGTCACCTGGCCTCTGGAATATCATTCCCATGGAGATTATACTTGCCCTGACCCTACAGGCCTTTCATAAGATCTTGAAAGAGGTTTTGCTACCCAGCCTGGGGCCTTCTTAAATAATGTGCTTGAGCCTATATCATAGTTTTGTATTGGATGGATTTTTATCTCAGTTGATGTATATATTATTTATTTGTTGTGATGTTTTATCTTGATTAATTCATTGTTACCCAACCAGATTCATGCATTTACGATGGGTGACTGCATACAGTAAACTGAATAAACAAATATATTTTTTCGTATATTGTATATCTGCACTTCATCTATTCAGCCAATATCCTACAGCCTATTTATATTACAAATCATGCTATTCTATAAAACATTACTAGAAATAATTTGAAACTGACTTGAAGAATAGAAAGCCAATATGGAAGGGTCAGCAGATACGAAATTAGAAATAAATCAGTAACAAACCAAGAACAAAGAAAACAGGATACAGCATCAGCAAAGAAAACTGGGAAATTGCAATTCTACAACTACACTGAAGAATGTGGCACTGAACGTATTCAGTATCTTAAACATTTAAGTTACTATTTAAAAAAAATAAAGTTTCCAGCATTAGGGCTACCAAAGATGTGCTTCAAGCACATGGAAATCTGCTTCACTGCTTTCTATTTTTCCTTTCCACGACCAACAAAGGTGAAATATTGAAAAATATACATGTACAGTACATAAAACCTAGGCCAGTGTTGGCGAATCTTTTTGGCACTGAGTGTTGAAACAGGGGCCACATGCGCGCCATGTGCGTGCCGGGAAGATGATCTTCCTGTTTCCAGCGTGCGCATGTGCACCGGCCACCTGATGTTCCGGTTTCTGGTGTGCATGTGCGTGCAAAGACGAGCTGGCCGGTCTTTGTGTGCATCGGAAACTGGAAGATCATCTTCCCGGTATGCGCATGGGCACCAGGCGGCTGCTCTTCCGGTTCCCGGCACACACGCACGGGTGAAGACCAGCTGGCCAGCGTGCCGGAACCCAGAAGAGCAACGGGCAATGGCTTGCGTGCCCGGAGAGATGGCTCTGCGTGCCACTTCCGGCAGACGTGCCATAGGTTCACCATCACAGACTATCTTGCTATGAGGTATATAACCCCAGCCTTGTTACCATTGCCCCTCAGAATGCATATGCAGAACATTACATGTTGGTCTCCTTATCTACCATCTATTCTGAGAAAGGTTTGGATAATTGAGTGTGGCAAGTGCATTTTTTTGAGAAACCATTCCTGATAATACTAATACATTCAGTAAATTTATTTTAACTTTATTTTATTTGCTACAACTTACTCTTTCATAACTTTTCTTACCTCAAAAGGGAATACCATAATGAGCATGTATGTAAATTATGAAATATCATATGACAGAATTTCTTCACAAAGGAATACCTACCGTAGTTCAAATGTGAATTTACTATGCAGTCTAAGATAAACAGCTGTTTCAGCCTCCCTTTCCCTTTGGGATAGAAATTGTTTGAATTCAGCTTCAAAAATGTGCTTTGGAGCACCTGGGATCATAAATACAATACCTGCATGTAACTCTTTAAAGCAATTATGAAATCCTGGGAAAAGATGCCGCTGCTTTAAAAAGCTTCAAGCAGTTACTGTGCTCTGAAGAACTTTCTGGAATAAAATCTGCAGCTCTGCAAAGCCTGTTAAGAGATTGGTCTCGCAAGGTCAGTCTAGCCACTATTAAAATAATTTACTGAATGTATTAGTATTATCAGGAATGGTTTCTCAAAAAAATGCACTTGCCACCCTCAATGATCCAAACCCTTCTCAGAATAGATGGTAAATAAGGAGACCAACATGTAATGTTCTGCATATGCATTCTGAGGGGCAATGGTAACAAGGCTGGGGTTATATACCTCATTAAACCATAATATGGTCTGATTTTGGCTTACAGTATTGCATGAACAAGCCAAAATGTTGCTTTTAGGGAGCTATGGTTTACTTTACAGCTTAGTAGGGGGTTGAATGTGGGTTAGTCAACATATCACAGTTTATCTAAGGACCTTGTTTAAGAGCCCCGATACTGATGAAAGCACCCACCAGAAGCTTCGGCCTGTTCCTCGCTCTCCCCCTCATCTGGGGTAAAGACACCAAATCCTTCCGGCCAAGCCGCCCAGGAAGAAAAGGAGCGCGCGAGGCCTCAGTGCCATCCCTTAACCGAGACTGACAGGTCTCAAGCGGCGGGGATGCTCTGCAAGGAAAGGGCGCCGGGCTGGCTCCTACCGGCTCCCTACTTGTCTAAGGGCGACCCGTGCTTACCCTTGGCGGTCTCTGTCGGATAGAGCTTCTGGGCCTTATTGAGGAAGCGCAGCGCCCGTTCTCGGTTGCCGGTTTCCAGGGCCTCTCGCGCGATTCCGATGCATTTTTCCGCCTCGTCCCGGTTCCCTTCCATGGGCTTTTCTTTCCGCCGCCTCCGCCCGCCGCAGCGCAGAGAAAAGGGGCCTGACGGGGCCAGAGCGGCGGGGCCAGCCGGACGGGCGCCGGGGCTGACTCGGCGGCTTTGCTCGCACGGCCTTAGGCTCACTTTAGGCCGCTGCCGCCGGCGCTCCTCCGGTACATCGTCCGCCCTTCGCCAGGACCCGGTGCCCCACAAACGTCGCGGCCCGAAACCCCGAAGCGTCTGGCCCGACAAATAGCAGAACCGCTACTGCTCCTCTTGCTTCCGTGAAGCTCTGCAGCCGGTAGCGGAGCTGTCTTTGCGCACGCGCCGGGACTGCTCGGATTAAAATGCCGGTTCTGCGCGCTGCTCGGTCGGTTTCAAGAACGCGAGAGCGACCATGCAGTTACAGTCCGCCACTCAGGCCTGCCCCGTTTGCCAGGCGTCCGGAGTTTTTAACCAAGTCCGCTTTTAAAAGGTTTCAACGGTTCGATTTCTATTAGGCCAGCCTTTGCTTATTCTTAGTAGGAAACTAAGAATTTTGTCATTTTTACAATTCATTTTGTTCTTGAGGTATTTGAATTTGGTTTTACTAGAATAGAATAGAATAGAATTCTTTATTGGCCAAGTGTGATTGGACACACAAGGAATTTGTCTTTGGTGCATATGCTCTCAGTGTACATAAAAGAAAAGATACATTTGTCAAGAATGGTTGTCATAGGGTTCAAGTAAAAAATCAGGAAACAATCAATTACTAGCAGTATTAAGAGGGTGCTACTACCCAGACTTTTTCACCTTCCCATATTTGTGAGATTTATATACCGCCTCACAGTGCAAGCACTAAGCGGTTTACACCATTAAGCAATGTATATTTATATTGCCCCCAACAATCTGGGTCCCCTTTTTACCTAACCCGGAAGGATGGAAGGCTTGAGCCGGTGAGATTTGAACCGCTGACGGTGACGGATCACCGTCAGCTAAAGTGGCCTGCAGTACTGCCTCTAACCGCTGGGCCACCTCGGCTCTTGATAATATCTCCGAAACTATTCCAGATGCTTGAAACAAGATAGCAGATACCAGGGAGCAGCTTTGGCAGTAAAAAGCAAACTTTCTAACTCTTCAAGCAGTTTATTATCATTCGTCATGTTTCAGGAATCAGTCAATTTATTATTATTAGTAAATATGAAGGGCCATTATGACCAACTCCCATCACCCAAAAACAAAATGTGGCTGATACTTCCTTTACTATTTTTGGCAAGGCAGTTGGCATTAACAAGCCATGTCTAGCACTACAAGACATATGATTAACTGCATGCAACTCAGTGTTTTCCCACATTATAAGTACTGTATGCTGAAATCAAAGCTGTCTGCTTCGTCAAGTAAGCATCACAAAAGTATTTTTCAGTAACTTTATTTGCACATTATAGATGATGCCCACTAGAACAGGTAAGTAAAGTAATACCTGTTTATTTTTCCAACTCATTAATTGGGGGTCAATACAACCATGGTTAAAAATCTTTCAGCAACAACTTAATCTAAACTAATTGATGCTCTATAGAAATACTTAAGATTTATGATTTGGTTTAAATTTAATAAACTTAGAATGTACATTTTTCTGTAAACAAATTAACCATCTATGACATACAGGGTTGACAAGGCAGAAATACAGTAAATTCAAGTAATGTAGTCCCTCTTCCCAGGAAACTCGGGTCACGAGTAACGAAATGTCAGTTTTTTGAAATTATACATTCTAAGGCATGTATTTTTAGGTGAGTGAAGAAAGGGAGAGGACAGTCTTATACAGAGTTTATTAAGTTCAGTTGGAGACTTCAATTTTAGCATAGCGGGAACTGGATGGAATTATCTAAACAATGCTTATTTCAACTGGTAGCTGAAGCAATGCAGCTGCAAGTAGTGAAGATTAGTTTTAAACATTAGAAGAAGGCACAGCATGAACAGTACCCCAGGTCAGATGTGGCATACAAGTCACAATGCTTAGGTTTACACATTAAACCAAAACCATACAAGTCATATGGCTTAATGTGATTCCTTTGGCAGTGATTGGTCTTGGAACAGTTTTGCAAGGGTTTTAATATGTGTGTGCTAGCACAGTGCATGCACAGTATCACTCAGTAAGATCAGTAGCTTCCATGAAATGGGGACCAAATAGTTAAACAAACAATATAAATACACAGCTTACTGTAAAGTACTTTTCAAGAACTTGACCTAACTAATCATACATTTTCAGCAACTTAAAAATGGTTCAAATGTACTGCCTAAAAGCAATCCATTCATTTAACTCCTTCACCAGACTTAATGTTCTCTACAAAGACATAGACAATGCTGTTATTTCTCTTTTGGAACTTTTTGTTCTTAACTACAAGAGATTGACATCAAAGCTTTATAATTCAAGTTTTTATAATTTCATTTAATTAGCAATGCTGATGTCCAAATGTTTTAAATTTCATAGTATAATTGAATAAATGTACTCAATGCATTAAAAATTACAGATTAGCAACAATGTCAAGAATCCCATTAAAATCCAACATATCTAAAACAGTCAAGAACCACTACAGACAATAGCTTCTCTGAAGCCATGTAACACTTAAATAAGATTAAGACTTCAATGTAGAATTTTGGTTAGAAAGCTTGATGGGCTCCATCTTCAAGATTAAAGAAAGGCAAAATTGTATTTCACAGATGAAGTCCACTGGAAATCCACTAACAATGGACAACATAGCTTTTTGAAAGTTCTAATAAGTAATTCTTTAAACTGTTTTTTGTTGACCTTTTTTCCCAATGAGAGATTTATGAATATGTGGAATTACACCTGAAAGAAAAAAAGGAAAGATTTATTCAAGTCATGTGACAGAAGCACAGAATCATTAAAAGCATCACCTAGAGCAGTGATGGCGAACCTGTGGCACACGGAGCCATATCTGCCGGCACGCGAGCCATTGCCCTAGCTCAGCTAAAGCGCACATGTGCGTCCCAGCCAGCTGATTTTCGGCTTGCACTGAGGCTCTGGGGGGGCATTTTAGGCTTCCAGAGGGCTTCTGGGAGGAGGGAGGGCGTTTTTGCCCTCCCCAGGCTCCAGGGAAGCCTCTGGAGCCTGGGGAGGGCGAAAAACGGGGCTACCAGGCCCACTAGAAATTGAGAAACAGGACGTTTTTTCCCTCCCCAGGCATTGAATTATGGGTGTGGGCACTCGTGCATGCGTGATAGCGCATGCACACATGTTTTTGGCACCCGAGGAAAAAAAAGGTTCGCCATCACTGACCTAGAGATTCCACAAAATAGTAAAATTAGCACATACCTCCACCAGCAATTGTTGCTTTGATTAATGAATCCAGTTCTTCATCACCTCTTATTGCAAGCTGTAAATGACGAGGAGTAATTCTCTTTACCTTCAAATCTTTAGATGCGTTCCCTGCCAGCTCGAGAACCTAGAGATGAAAAAAGACAAATTGTTAATTGCAAAGCAACCCATTTAAAATGCCAAACCACTATGCCTTCATTGAGGATACAATTACCTACAGAGAGGTTAAGGAAGCTGGTTCCCACAAATGTCTTGACAGTCCATCCTCCTGGAACATATCAGAAATGCTGGAAAGGAACTTGGAGTGTGGCACACTCCCCCCTTAAGCTATGGTAATGCAATAAGGCAATCAGTCTACAGCATAGCATATGAATGTGCAGAACATCGTATGGAACTGTGATTTTCAGGTAGTACATGTCACATTATGTTTTGGGTATTTTGTTCTATGTGCGCACACAAACACAAACCAACTACAGCTGCTTTGCTTTAGACAAGTGATTTGGGGTAGTAAAGAATGGAAAAAGGCGGTTAGTGATTCCAAAAGGAAACAGAAGTTCAGGAACAGAATGGTCAGAGAATATGTTGCGGTGGGAGCTGTTGACACTAGGGCTGCCATCTTGTATTTTTTAAACTAGTTTTGAATGACCAAAACATTTGAAGTTTTCGTTCTGCAAACTGTGGCTGATCCTGAACAATTTGGCAGAAATTCAAAATGTGAGGTCCAAAAGTGAGTATTAGCCAACATCATGCAACTATACATATATAGATCATAATCTCAAGTGCTTGCTGTGTATACAACAAAACCAATTTCATTGTATACATGGTGTACAGTGACAATAAAGGCTATTATCTCTATTTCAATTTGTAAATTGGTAGACAAACTACATCTGGATTTTAATAGCCAACATCAATAATTTATGCTCAATTACTGCTCCATACTTTGGGAGTTCACATACCATAGTGTTTTACAGTCCCCTTTTGTATTTCAATTGGGGATTTATTTTTGTTTTCCCCACTCAATTTCTTCCTTTATTACCTCAAGATATATCAGCTATGCAAAGAGAAAAATGCTTAGGGACCTTTGAAACAATATTGGTTTTTATTTGCATCGATTTATATTGCTTGTATGCTTCTCTAGGATAACTATAGCTTGTCTTTTGGAACAGAAAAATTCAGTAAGTAAGAAATCTAATAAATACAGCTACTATACTTGAGATAAAAGATAAAATACAACAACATCCTATAAGTTGTATAATGTAAAATGCTTTTACCCCAACCAGCTCTCACCTCAGCTGTGAGGTACTCTAAGATAGCAGCACTATACACAGCAGCTGTAGCCCCCACACGTCCATGACTTGTTGTCCTTGATTTCAGGTGCCGGTGAATACGACCCACAGGAAACTGTACACACAGAAGAAAAAAAAGTGCAACACCTAAATACAATATTTACCACTGCTCATCTTTCAATTGTACCTAAATACTTGTTTCAAATCTATGTAACTTTTTTTAAAAAAAAACCAGCAGCTAGTTAAGCTCTAAAAGGATTAATAAATATTTTAACTTCCTCCCTTTTCCAGAAAACGCAAAACGTATTGACTCTGTAAAAGACAGATGACCTAAACTCTTAACACACCTACTCACCTGTAAACCGGCTCTCTGTGACCGGGATACCGTCTTGGTTTTCGTCTTTCCGGAGTCCTTCCCAGCTTTTCCTCCAGCCTGGGGAGGAAGAAAGGAAATCACTTACACGAGAAACATTAGCCTCTAACAAACACCATATATTCTTTCCCTCTCCGCCGCTGCAGAGGAAAGGAGCCCTTTCCAGCACCGACCATCCTTGCAAAGACCCAAGATACGAATCGCGGCTGTTCCTCGGAATTTAAATCCGAGAGCCTCGGAAGCGCGGAGACCAGACATGCGCGTTGAGCAGAATCACGCTGCACGTCCCCCATCCGCTGATGAAATAGCCGCCGCGCACGCGCCCACCGCCCTCCCTAGCCCGGCCATGAGCGCATGCGCCTCAAGAACTATAAAACGCTCGACCACCGCAGTAGGGTGCACCGTGTGTGCGTGTGCATGTGACCGCGCCCTCTTTGATCCCCCTCCCCAATTCTTTCAAGCCTGAATTCTGTACTGATACGTACAAAACCCCCATAACGGCTGTCTCGCTTCTGAAGGGCCCCCTTGAGGGAGAAGAATCCGCCAGCTCAGCCGGGCGCCCCCCCCCTCCCTCCCTCCCCCGCGCTTCCCAATTCTTTCTTTCAGCCGTAATCTTACCATTTTGAATGAGGTCTGTCCGCCCGCGGGAAGAGAAACGAAGAGAATCGTTTAGGCCAATCGAAGAAGACTACTTTTTCGATATTTCGATTACCGCTGCTGCTATTTTACGACGGCTCCAGTTCAAAACTGCACCCTCTCCCGCCTTCTACAAGCCCTTTATACCCGTCTGTAACGTCTCAACATCCGGGAATCCTGCTCTCATGCCCAGCCAATCGCCGCAAAGGGGCGGTTCTCCTTGCGCTCTCCGTCGACCAATAGGAAGTGAGACACAAAAAAAAGAACCTCCGGACTGTTAACTGTTCGGAGAAACTCGTGCGGAATCGCTGCTTGTGATCGCCTCTTTTCCACTCCCTCGCGGCTCGATTTCTTATTAGAGAAGATAAGCGGCGTGGCAAGGCGGGTTGGGTTTACCCAGGCCTCGAATAGCAGAATAACAGAATTGGATCAAAAAATCCTTGGGATCTTTTGATCCAACCGCCTGCTCAAGCAGAAGACCCTGTACCATTCCAGGCAAATGTCCCGCCTTTTCTTTGAAAACCTCCAGTGATGAGGCACCCACAACTTCTGGAGCAGTGTTTCTCAACCGTGGCAGTTTGAAGATGTGTGGACTTCAACTCCCAGAATTCCCCAGCCAGCAACGCTGGCTGGGGAATTCTGGGAGTTGAAGTCCACACATCTTCAAACTGTCAAGGTTGAGAAACACTGTTCTGGAGGCAAGCCGTTCCACTGATCGATCAGTTGTTCTCACTGTCAGGAAACTTCTTAGTTCTAGTTAGATCTCTTCTTGATATGTTTACATCCGATAATACTACTTCTTGTCTGACTTTTAAGGTTCATTGCAACGCGGGAAGCATTCCTCTTTTGTTTTTAATCAACAAAACATAAATGAGATACTTCTTTTACTCCCTTTTCTTTTCTCTTTCTGTAAAAGTCATATTTTCCACCACCACCAAGGAAAATGACACGATTTTAAGTACCGGTATCTGGTGGGGATGTAAAAACCGAATTTTGTGAGCATCAAATTGCATTTGTAAAATAACACAACCTGAGAAATTCACTCTTTAAAAAAGCAAAATTGAAAAAGCAAATCATACTGGAAAATACACCCAGTTCTTTTAAAATACATTTATCAACCTTCAAACATTGATTCCTGTAGGAAGGCCCCCCTTCTCCAGATTAAAATATTCTTTATTCTTAATATTAAAAAGAGGCAGAATATAATATTTCCCTAAAGGAGAAATGGAGAAAAATCTTAACAAAGGCAGCCCCAGTCTTCCTGCCGTGGGAAAACAGCTTCAAAGTAAGAAGCTTGAAGAGACTGACATTTAGGAATGCAAATTTTGTATCCATTCAGAAAGACGGGCCAATCTATTCATAAACAAAACACCTTCAGCCACAGCTACAGCCTTCAGTGGGAGCTGATGAGATTAAGATTTACATTCCCCCACCCAAATTCTAAGGATAGGACATGACCTTTAGGATGTAATAGGATTAACCCACCACCATTGAAATAGTAAAAGACACAAGGCTCACTAGATTGCACAACCCCCTGGAGCATCTAAAAAAACCCTATAAAGGGCCATCCACTCACTCAGCCATTTTGTCAGCCACCCCAGAAACATTCTGCTGCCACTGAAGTTTCTGGAAACCAAATAAACAGAGATCTTGTTTTCTTGTAACTAGCCTCCATTGATTTTTTTTTCTCCTGGCTTGGCACTGGACTGGATTTTTTCCCCAACATTCCTTTGAAGTTTGCATGCACTACAAGACTAAATTAAAATAGGGTTGGGTCATGTATGAATCAGCATGTTCTGGGAAACCCATCCTATATGCTTGCAGAATACTGGTGAACAACAGGGAGAGATATGTGTATATCCAGATTTCACCTTTTTTCCTCAGAAGATAAATTACATCTGGAGCTGAGTTTGCATGACATACACTAGCCAGTAGCCATTTTGTATGTTTGCACAAATCCAAACTTAAGACTAGTGCCTTAAACACACTATGTCTCAGCACTGCTTTGTGTAAGGAAAGTTATATCTCAATTGTAGATTAATACACTTTGTGCCTAGAAAGATTTGTGTACAGCATCTGATATTTTCAGATAGAATCCAAAATGTCACCTGGACAGCTGTGGCCCGTCGGAGCGTATCTATTTAACAGTTTATTTTATTCAGCCGAATGTCTGCTGGACCTCATTTCTCATTCTAGCCAATTACACTCTCAGTATAGCTTGAAGGCACTTGTTTGAGAAGATTGGTTTTCGCATATGGCAATTTTCCACCATCTCTCTAAACTTCTGATAAAAGCAAATAAATTTAAATATTAAGTACAGATAAGTTTATAAGGAAATATTTATTTATTTATTTATTTGTTTGTTTGTTTGTTTGTCAAACATGTACAAGATAGCAGGTATTTGTATAAACATAAACATAAGCAAAGTAAGTACAGATAAATGAGGACAATAGGACAGTAAGATAGGGACGGTAGGCACAATGGTGCGCTTATGTACGCCCCTTAATATAGTCTCAGCAGGTGCAGCATCTGGCTGACTTTGGGCCTGGAATCTAAGCAGAGTCAGACGTGGCAGGAGACCACTAGAAAATATCAGGGCTGTAAGATATCCCAAAGGGGAACAATGATAAGCCATCTTTTCTTTGGTACCAAGAAAAGTACAAGTATATTCAGTTGTAATTCAGTACACTGGGAAGGAAGGTGCTACTGTGAGAAAAAGAAAACAACTAGCCCATGGGTCAGGGTGGTTAAGCTTAATTAACTGAGGTAGTAAGGTTAATAAAATGAAGCAAAGGAAGAAACCAATTTGCCCAACCATCATAGAGGGAAGAAAGGGTAGTAAATAAAGAAGTTACACCATAGTTCAAAGAGGAAAACACAAAGAGAGACAGGAAATCATAGTCCTTAAAGTGGACCTGTAGGCTATGTAGACTACCTACCATTTTGTTGGATGCAGAGACAAGAGATAGTTGTTCAACATTTCTATCTTAAGATCTCCAGTAATGAAATCTCACAAGCAACAAGAAATTCAACATTTATACCAACAGCACTATCACAGGCCCCAATAACTACACATCCAAGATTAAAGATACCTTCACACATTCTTCCTCTAATGTAACATATGCCATTGTTTAACAGCAATACCCTCCTCTGGATTCTAGTAGGATTAACAGGACAGACGTTCTCAAAAGAATTAATGGACACAAATTTGACATCATGATTTTAAAAAAGGACAAAGTAATATCAAAGCGTTATGACTTCCAAGATGTTCCATTACTGATTTCAAATTTTACCAGCACAATCAAAGGCGAGGTTGCCTAATTTAAATACTGTTCATCAAAAGGTTTTAGACACTTGTTTAAAAAATGAGTGTTTAATACATTCAAGTTGTTAAATTTCATTCCAGTTCACAAAAGTATATGCTTTTCAATAAGATTTATTGGTCTGAAGGGTGCTAGTCTGATTTTTGGCTATCCATTGGTAATTGATTCAGTTATTGAACTGTTCCTATCAAGAAGTTCTATTATTCAACTGAAAGTGAAGTATAGTGCTAGAATATATAAGAACAATATTTTAAAATTTCAAGGTTGGTTTTGCATATAGAAGATTTGAAGACATTTTAATTTTTTCATGCTAGGTTGTAAAATAGTGTATTAACTAAAAAAATAAACACTTGTCTGCCAAATACTTACAATACTTATTGGTGCTTGAACTGATTTTAATTTATTTTATAATTGTTCACTGCTCAGAGTTGTTTGTCTGAGACGGCTGGCTATGAAAATTGAACATATAAGTAAAAAATAAAAAGTGGATAACTATGGTCTTAAATATCCTCTAGTCTAGTGCTTCCCCAAAATGTCCAAGACTCTGAAAGTATATGGGAATAACTAATACTTAGATTTCAGTTTTAATTTGGTGTAGCAATGCAATTAGAACCATTGTGTATTACTGTGCACATACACGCTTATTAGAACTTTAATGGAATGGCTATTACCAGTACTCATTCAAGCCAAAGGAAAGCTTGCTTTTATCTTGATGGAAAACTACATTTCTTTAAAATAGTTCATGTTGTGTTCTGACTGACAGTTCACATCTTTTTTCTTGACTAACTGTTGACTAACAGTTCACATCTTTTTTCATTGATAGCTAATTAGTTTTTGACTTATAATTAGTTACCATTTAATTGATTGCCTGGTATTTACTAAGAAATCAGAGTAAAGCTGAAAAATGTCTCACATAAACTTTTTTACTTTAATAAATGGCGATAAGTTAGAAGTTTGCTGAAAGCAAAATTATCTCCTTTGTTGAACGGGACAATTTGATTATGCCCATCATTTTGCATTTATCTCAAGCAAGTATCCCCTGACAAATTTCCCCAAATCCAGAAAATTTTATTTCCAAGGGGGAAAAAAGTATAGGAATCTTGCTTGCTGGAAAGAGGGAAGGGATGAATCTGGTGTTTCTTTTGTGTCCACCTTGATGAACGCTATGTTTTATTTTTCTTGCTGGCTATAAATCAGAGCAAGAAGCGTTGCTAAGAAAAGAGCAGGGATTGGGTATGAAGTCTGAATGGGAGCTACAGGAGGAGAATGAGACAGGCAGTGCTTCACTCGAGTAAAAAGCTGGCTAATAATAAGCATGCGAGAGCAGGGAGGAACATGAAATCAGCAACGGTACAGCGGAAGCAGACAACGGGGAGCCAGGCAGGTCCTCGAGGGATCAATGAAGTGAATTTTCCCCAGAGGGCTAAGAAACCTTCACCTTCTAAGTGGAGCAAATGGGAGGTGAGTGACTTTTGTTGGGATTTGAGGTTGTGGTGGATATTATAGGGGAATCTCTTTGTCCAAAGCCGCCTGTAAGTTTACATTTTTATTATTTTATTATTAACTGGATTCCATTTAGAGAAATGGAATGGGGACAAAAGAGCCTACTAGCCTGAGTTTTAAGTTTAAAGAACGTCTCAGATTAAAGCGTTTGTTTTTAAGAATACTGAAGTTTTGGCACATAATTTGGGACACTGTGTTTAAAGTGTTGTCATTTTTATTGTGATTTGGGCCTCAGATTTAGAAGAAATCCCAGCCTCTGTTGATTTCTAAGATGGTTGTATTTGGCCCTGAAGTGCATGAAATGTTCAAGATAGAATTAGTGAACCCGATGAAACTGTATCCCTCATTTGGCATTTTTTTATTCTTTACCAAACCTTCAATTTTCAACCATTTCCCCTGACAGCATTCATAGCATAAGGACTTATTAATTATACTCCATTCATATTTGTAATTTTGACTAGTATTTTCTTTCATAATTGCCTATTCTAGTCTTCTCTATCTGTCCATTTGTCTACCTGGCAAATAAACTGACAGACTTTCCATTAGAAAAGGACACATTTATAACTGTTTGCTATAAATATTGGGTCAGATTGCCAATTATTAGCTAGCATCCCTAATAGTCCTTGTCAGACACATTTCTCAAACCTGTCTCTACATGGGTTTGGATTAAAGTTCTTATCACCCAAGACAACAACCTGGTATTTGTGTTGGCGGAGGAGGATAGAAGTCAGAGTCCAGCACATCCAGAGAATACAAAATAGAGAGAGCTGATATAGCTAAACCAGACCAAAGTCCTAGCAACTACTGCTCATAAGTGTAAGACATTGCTTTATACCAAATCAGTCCATTGATTCCTTTAACCCCCTCTGTAGAATCAAGCTCTCCACTGCTTTGTCAGATTAAGTTCAAATAATTAAATTAAAAAAGCATTCACAAAAATCTTACGAGCTCTTGGCCTTTTTTTATGAAGTATCAAAGGATTTAAAGAATAAGAAGATTGAAAATCTTGCAATTTGGGAATCTTACAAGATTTCAGATATATTTTTGGGGTTGGGGTGAGGCTAGGCTATTGCGGAAGATTAATTGATGGTGCCCAGGTCAGAAAAGACGCTGACTTCTGATCTCCATATTGACTAGAATTAATATTCTAGGATTTTCCAGCAAGAAGCTTTCTTAGTCTTTTTTAGAGATGCCATAGCTTTGATGCAGAAAGACCAATGCTCAACCATAGAACATGAGTTTTGCATGCAGACCAGAGGTAGGTTCCTCCCGGTTCGCACCGGTTCCATAGAACCGGTAGTAAACCAGTGGTGACGTCACAGAGCCGGTTCTGTCGGTGCCGGTCCGTGGATGCCGCCATCTTTTTTTGAGGAATTTTTTGGGGGGATTTTTTTGAATTTTTTGTTGGTTTTTGCTTCTGCGCATGCGCAGAAGCCAAATTTTTGGCACTGCGCATGTACCGCCATCTTGTTTTTTGCTTCTTTTTGCTTCTTTTTGCTTCTGCTCATGCGCAGAAGCTGAGTTTTTGGGACTGCGCATGCGCGTGCATGGGGCACAGCCCTGTGGCATACAATACGCACGCAGCCACGCAGTGCGGGAGGCAGCGAACCGGCGGCAAGGTAGGTTAGAACCCACCCCTGATGCAGACAATCATAGGTCCATGGAACTCTGCCTCTTTTCAGTTGAATGCCTTTGGACCATCTTATCCTAGGTCATTCTGGCAATGCTGTACCATAATGCTCCTAAACTCAAGGAAAGTTGAAAATGAAATATAGATCACACATGAGCTGCCTAGAAGAAGCATTTCATTTATTTTACAAATGCAGTATAGATGTCTCTTTTCATGTAAAGATGAGGAGGGTTTTAAAGACCTGGCTGTTCTCTCAGGCTTAAGGCTTGGGTAGCTGGAGCTCTTTGTAGGGTATATGAATATTATCGGCTAGATTTACCATCTTGTACATTGTTTTTATTTAGATTGTATACAGTTGTTTATTTTTTATTTTGTGAAGCATCCAGATTCAATTGGAATCAGGCAGTGTCCATGTCAAGCAAGAAAACAAACAAATAAAATATATTTCAAGCTATCCCTAGATTGAATGTATGTAAATATCTCAAACAACTTTCGGGAGGGATCCAAAAGTTGCAGAAGAAACATTACAACCTATTTTAAAGCATAGAAAAACTCTATTCAACGTGACATCTGTTCCCTAGGACAGTGTTTTTCTGTTACAAGAGCTGATTGCTGATAACCAGGCACACGGTGATTAAAAAACACAACTTGTCAGGCTTAAAAAGACAGCTGAATTTTATTTGGCCAGAGGCTGTCAAATAGGTATTTGAACCATTGTGGAAGGTGGAGATTTTCTAGCTGTGATACTGTTTGGCTTCAAATAAATTGTCAGCCGCTG